>JADGIL010026191.1:0-19012 GCA_020352625.1 Cactoblastis cactorum | reverse complement strand
AAAAAATATATATAAATAATCTATTATTAATTGAACTGATTGAAATACAAAATTCTACTAAGAAGAAATTTTACTAAAAATAAAGACAGCAAAACATTTTTGTCAACATTCATATTATATCCGGGTAAGTAAAAAAGAAATCTCTACTCAAATTTTAAAGGGAAATGATTTATATCTATATTTATTTTTAGGGTAAATTTGAAAACTACTGAAACGATTTTAACTATTCTTTTACTATTAGGTAAAAAGGGGCCCACCCGTCTGTCCGTCTGTCACCAGGCTGTATCTTATGAACGGTGATAGCTAGACAATTAAAATTTTCACAGATTAGGTATTTCTGTTGTGTCTATAATCATAAATTATTTAGACATAATCAAATTAATATTTAAGTGGCCTCCTATTTTGCAGATTTTATAGATAATTGTACAGAACCCTCAGTGCGTGAATCTGTCTCGCACTCTGACACACGCAAACTGACAAAAATGCAAATTACAATATATAATAGACATCACAAAAGTAAGAAAATAATGCAGTACAAAGTTGTGAATATCAGCACGGAAAGATGTTCTGACAAGACATCTAGAACTCACCGTTTTAACAGCCGATTGAACTGCTGGGTTAGCCTGCAAATATTCACAGTTTAAAGCAAAAACATCCGAGTACTTACAGCATGCATGCATTTTATATTAGTTTATTAGATCACAGATTTGAAAGAACAGACACACACACATTATTCATTTTACAATATACCAAAGTTGACAATCTCTATATTTACACAAATGTCAAAATATCTGGCAACTTTACTGTTATGAGTATTAGTATTATTATAAGCTATTTCTGTCATATGAAAAGACTGTATAGTCCAACCAAACAATGATTTTCCATTGTCAAGATAAAAAAAGACACGATTAAAAAATACAATAAAGAATATTAAGCCAATTAACCAGTTACAAGCGAGAAATAATTAACTATGGGAATAAGCGGAAGAAGTGGAAAAATACAGAGGTCTTAGAAAACTTGGACAGTAATAAAACACAATAAAAAATAATATCAAATAAAAGCAGAATAATTTTTCGTTAGTATCCTGTTAAAATACTTAGTAAGTATTATCAAAAAATCATATACTCAGAGGTCAAAACTAAACAAAAGGGATTTCTCTTCCCTTTTGCTTAGTTTTTACCTTTAGATGAAATCTGAATGAATGAAACTTTATTAATACAGATACAGTATCACGTCTTTATCCCTTACGGGGTAGACAGAACCAAGAGTCTTGAAACTAGAAGGCCACACTCAGCAAAATCGTAGGCTTATTGGTGGAATGGAGATTCCACCAATCAAAAAATAGTGACAGGTTGCTAGCCAATCGCCTATGAGAATTCTTGTTTCAAGCCCTTGATTGACTTTATTAATGAATTAATGAAACTGTTTTGTTAACGGCGTTATATACCTAAATAATTCCTATTCTCCCTTTTTTATAGTTTAAATCATTTCGTTACATCATTAGCCGCTATGTTTCGAATACTCTTTCCTATTCTAGGTGTCATGATTGCAATGTATGTATCTCAAGCAAGAAAAATAAAAAAAATATGACGTCGGCTCCAAAATGTAATTTGAGAAGTGTAATTAACTGGTATACAATAAAAAATTAAAGATACAAAGCTTTCTATCTCTTTACTCAGGGTAATTTTCGAACAGGTTAAACCAGATTTTTATGGAATTTATACAACATGGTGGTCCAAAAAGTACTGATAAACACACTCGCCACAATAAAAAATAATAAATAACACTCCCTAAAGTAAGCTGTCATGTATAGTAAGCTGACATGTGGACAAAGTCGCGGCATTTGTTAATATATACTAATTATTAAAAAGAGGTAAGATTTGTAACTTTCATTGTTTATTTGTAATGGCTAATCTTTGGAAATACTGAACCGATCATGGAAATTCTTTACCAATCAGAAAGCTTTACAATTCAAGTGCTACAGGCTATATTTTAACGCCCAACAAGTGGGCACGGTCGTGAAACTAAACAGAGGTCATTCCACCATACCTTGTCTTTGACAGTCTTGAAGAAGGCCCCACCCTCTTTCTTGACGTTTTTCGCCCAGTCCTTGTACTGCTGTTTGAGCCGCTGTCCGCTTCCCGTGTTCAGTTTTTCCGAGTAGAAGTTACACTCTATCTCAAACTCGTCATTGAAACCTCGCCCGGAGTTTAATAAAGCGAGTCTTTCCTCTATGAACTGTAAGAGAACATGTGTATATATATCCTGACTAGTTGCTTGGAACACCTTTATCTCTAGTGGACTGTATGAATAGCTTTAGTTGCTGGACTCCAGATCGTTGAATAAAATACTTGTAAATTCGACACTAGATTTATTATGGTGTTAGAAAATACACCTAGTTTACGACGTGTGCGCCTGGTTCGAGATCGGGTGGAAGAAGGGGGCGAATAAACGCGTTGAGTGAATGAGGCGACAAAATAGACAATTTTAGTTTCTTTTTGAAACTTACTCTCCTCGTAGGCCAGTATTTGTATGTTATTCTCAACATTAGTGAGTCGTATCACGACGTATTTATTAAAAAATATATATACATGGCAATATTTCAGTTGCTACTTTTCATACACATTAATAATTTGATACCGTATCCGTTATTGATAAGAATTTAAAACATTTGTTTAGAGTCCCTTCAGGATTTTGTAGAACAAAAATGAACGCAGTTTCTTTCAGAGAATATTTTTCTACTAATTGATGACTGAAATGAAAAACACAACTTGAGATATCTTCACTCTTCTCAGCTCTGGTGAGTCACCCCCCAAGTGTATATATATAAAGAGTGAATCAGTTTTTGTCACTCAGTTCAGATTGCAACTAAATGCTTCACTATTGTGCATAATAAAACACATCGTACATTCATGATAACACTAACCTGTTGGAAAATTTGCGACTGTTGTATTTTTATTAGAAATTCTTGCATATTTTTCCTGGTTCTTACGAAAGCATCGGGATTGAACGTTATTAAATGACCATTTTCGATTCTGAAACAAAATACGAACAGGAAACATTTATTAAAACGTATTTTATGGCTCTATAAACAATTATATGTTGTAATTTATTTATCAAAATTAATTTACTCTAAATTTCTTCGTATTAAAAATACAAACTTTATTAGCTTCTATAGGTCCCAAACATTTTTTTAAATATCTCCCATGTAAAGACATTAGCTCGGTTTCAGTCTTATTATATGTATAGACAACTTACTTTATTGCATCTCGATATCCACCTATTAAACAGACCAGCGCCCGGAGAAATGCTCGAGACACTGCATCTCCCAAAGCATTCTTATCACTTAATGCTCTCTTCAAACTATTTACCTGAAACGTGAACTGATTGTACGATCGAAGTTACGAATCTAGAATTATTATCTACATATATTTAATTTGAGGGAAAGGAGTTTATATGAATAGGTAGCTTTAGCATTTCTAGGGATCTTAAAATAGTCTTATAAGTAACTTAAAGACTCTTCGCTTCGCATAGTTTTAATATGATTAACGAGTAAAGGAAGATTCAAAAAGAAGGTTTCCTTTTAAATCATTTTATCTTTACAAAAAACGCATCAAAATCGGTTGCGTAGTTTGAAAGATCTTAGCATACATAGGGGAAAGCAGCCGAAAATACTTTGTTTTATACAATGCAGTGATCAAATAATCATCAAAATTGAATTAGAAACTAAATTTATTTGACTAATTGTAAACATATATAAAATTCTTTTGAAGTTAATGGGATTTTTACATTTCGTTATTAAAAAATGGATGGTGATAAGAAAAAATTAGGTCTTAAAACTTACTAATTCTGGAGGAAGGGCTTCTAAGTCATTATGGGGCGTTCTAAGCTCGTTTACATCAACATCTACTATAACGACGTCTCCTATTTCAGACATCCTTACAGTCTGGAAAAATACAACATTATCGTACAAATACCCATTTCAAGACTATAACCAAATCCTGCATAAGAGTTATTAAAACTATACGATCCTTGTGGCTGGCACTCAGCGTCAGCCAACTGCAAGTAATGTACTTAATTGTACGAATATTTAAACTTTTAAGCAATAGCAAAATGACTCTTGACCACAAAGCGAAAATCGTATTAAAAAAATCTACAAATCATACTGCAAAATTAGGTAGAGTTTCATTGAATATACCATTCAAATTTAAACCTTATAGTACACAAAGTCTCTGAATAAAATGACAGTGACATATGGACCGAAGGACATAACGAATTTGGCTCTGGAACCCTAATAAAAAAAGAACTCACCTCCATAACACTTTTAGGAACTCCGATAAGAAAGGGCATGGGGGCAAGTAAGTAATCTACGAGATGTTTCGGTAGTATCGGTATAAATATGTGTTGCCATGTCATAGGAAAGAGCGTCGCGTTAGCGGCTTGCACGCAGGCGGACAGACGCGACGGTTTGGACGCGACCACTGCGATTCGTCGCTCGTTCAATAGCGCCGCCCACAGACCAATCATGCTCTTCGGCTCCAATGCACTGAAGTATTCCGTTAGGTTATACTGAAATTAGATATCGTTGATACTAGATAAATAATGTTGTTAACAGAATTCAGCTCTCCTTTCCTTTAATATAATAACTATCGTATTAAAACTTTTTTAGGACAAAATCAGGTACCTAAGAGTAATTTAAGTTCAGCTTAAGCCCAAAATATTAAAAAACTTTTCTTAATAAATTATTTTGAATCATTTCTGTGTCTCATTGTGTGAAGATGCTACGTCACTCGTTGACAGTTGACCTTAATCTGTACCGGTCGCTACGGACACGGCCTCAAGAATTTAAAATAGATCGAATCGGTGCGGATTGTCCAAATTACAAATTACCCCACCATTTTTAAGCTTCAATTAGCCTAGCTAGTCGTGACCTTCGAGTCTCATATTCTTGGCTCTGGCTACCACTGTAAGAATGTGATATATTTTTATTTATATTCCTTTACAATACATCAACATTATTGCATGACAAGCGAGGACACTAAACTTGCAGTTGACCTTAATCTTCAGCCGCGACAGAGATTGGCCGCGTTAGCCGGGTTAAGAAATACGAGAGGTCCCCTCGCACATAAAATTGCTATACATATTAATTTTGACGACTTCCGTACGTACTTGACCGATACTCAGGGAGGTCTCGGGTTCGATCCCCGGTCAGTTCATGACGGAAAATGACCTTCTTCTGATTGGCCTGGGTCTTGGATGTTTATCTATATATGTATTTATTACAAAATATAGTATCGCTGAGTTAGTATCCCTTAATACAAGTCTCGAATTTAGTTTGGGGCTAACTCAATTTGTGTGCTTTGCCCCTATTTATTTATTTATGTATATTTGTTATTATGTTGTATAGCAAACCAGCCACATAGTCTACTCGTACGTTGTGATGTGCCGCTACTTACGGCTGTGGCGACCTTTAACAACTCTAGGAGGTACAATTGTTCCCTCACTCTGGACTATTCAGAAAAAAATATAATTAAATACGTTAGGTTCAAATCAGATTGAGTAGACCCAAACAAAGTTCGAAACTTGTGTCATACTAACTCAATATAGTACACATATACATCCATGACCCAGGTCAATCAAAACAAGATAATTTTCAATCACTATATGACCGGAGTTGAATCCTGGATCTACTGAATAGTAGTCAGGCACGTTAACCAGTACACTACGTTAACCATTACATTACATTACAAGATCGCGTAAACAGAATTACGCTTACATTTTCTGGAATGCTTGGTAGTTTCGCGTCGGGGCTCTGACAGGTAAACACGCTGAGACCCGCGTTATATGTGACCTTGAGCGTGTGGCCCGGCATCGGCGGCCGCGACCGACATGACTCCAGGAAGTACGACAGCTCCCCCCGCTCTGGACTGTTCAGAAGGTTCGCTATACAATTTAATAATCTGAAATGAACAAAATTTACACTTTGTAAACCAAACTGATTAAACAATTCACCTGGTATACAATAGTCGCTTCTCGCGTACACAATAGTTAAAAGAGTTTTATACTCATAAAAAACATCTACAGAATTCACTTACAAATTTACAATTAGTGGGCGCGTACAAATGTAGGTAGGTAGTTAAATAAAAAGTTATAATATTGACTCCGCGCTGACCGCATGCGCCTAACTAATAAGTTTTTTATAGGCCGACAACGCTTCTGTAACCCCGCGTGTGTTGCAGTTATCTATGGGCGTCGGTGATAACTTAACATCGCGTGACCCGCCTGCTTGTTTGCCTCCCCCAGACATAAAAAAAATTGTGTCGCATTTTTATACCCCACAACTCTTCCCAAGCTTTTAAAATTTTATCACAATATTCTACGGATTTTGTATTCCTGTTTTGAATTACACGAGTAGGTATAATGCTTTGCATCGAAATCTATAATTAGGAATCATGATATCATTCGCAAGCTTCGGTAATAGCAACCAGAAACCCCAGTACATTCGCTTAGTGCGTAAAACTCGAAGCGATTGCAGCGAACATATATTTTACATACAATTTTAGACTTCCGGATATCAGAAGCTGAATTCCGGCTATTTTCATCTAAATCAGTGTTTAAGATATTGGAGGATAGCAAATAGAGTTAATACAGACTGATTTTCGCATTTATAATATTAGTAACGACATAAAATAACTATATAACGAAAGTTATCATCAATATATTTTACTATGAAGCTAATATATAGTAAGTAGTAAAGTATTAACTTGTCAGCCCCTTACTCGGTTACAATAAATTATATCCCTCGAGAACCGTACATTTTTCGGGGATAAAAAGTAGCCTATCTTTTAATCTTGGTCATAGTCCATCGCTGTGCCAAATTTCATCCAGATCTGTTCAGTAGTTTTTGTGTGATGCGAGTACAAACATACAGACAGACTACAGACAATTTCTAAAAACAATCGTTTTGGCTTCTATAGGTCCTATAAAGAGCCCCTATATATTTTTTTCCTAAATATCTCCCATGTACAGACATAACTCAGTTACAATTTTATTATATATATAGATAATAAAGATTAGATACACCTAATATTCCTTTGGTAATCGGAATCTTTTCACTATTTGTGTCCATCCGAATTATTCGGTTTTGATGCCGAATATATTCGGTTGCAGTATTTCTATATTGGTTGAACAGAACGTTATAAGTCAAAATTCCATGAATGTGTTGCACAAAGCAATCAAAGACCCAAATCAACATTTATTTTTAAATCTCAAGTCAAATATTAGCAGCGACACATACGAGTAGCATACATGTAGCCTACAAACTAATCACTGATTAACCTAAAATCGAACCCATTTGTACAGCACCCAATTAACTTTATTATGAATTTGCAAACGCTAGTAATAATATTCTTTTGCTTATATGCGATTTAGCTGCTGACGCAAAAGCAAATTGCACAGCTATAAAACAATTGCATAATTACACTCTATTATTCTTATTCTTTAAAAAGTGCAGCTCAAAGTCATATAGAATGAATATATTTTAAGAAAACAGATTGAATTAGCCAAAGTATGTTCGGGACTTGTGTTATAAGACACCAACCCAACAATACTATAGTGTCTCAGGCAAACCAGAAAGTATATTTCAACTTGACTGGGGCTCGAACCCAAGACCTCCTGAGTAGCAAACTCGTATTTTAAACATTAAAACCCGCAAGTAAACTCCTCTAAAATAAAACTGCAAGTATTATGAAATAATACTCAGGTACCACTTAATTCAGTTAGTTAAGTTATATTCTTATTATACACAGCTTTCTCATTATTAGTACTTACTTGTAAAATATGTCGTGCCATGGCAAATGTGACAATAAAACTAATGCAGATTTAGCCTTTGGATCATAACGACAAAAACAAAATGTGTATTTCGAATCCTCTGTTGTTAATACGAACGAATAAAGCTGTACAAATGGTCTGAAAAAAAGGCAAAGTATTAATTAAGAATCGATGGAGCGACGCGTTTAAAAATAATAAAAAAGGTATATATTTAAGATCCTTAAAACAATCCCTTATGTATTTAAAACATGCCATTTGCCATTATAGCCTGGTTGACCTACAAATATTTTCAGATTTTAAGCTCAATCAGGCTGTATTGATTTGACAAATGCATTTTTCGTCTAATAAAATATATAATTTACTGTATAATAACAAGAATTATGACAAATATTTGCTTCCATATTTATCTAGGAGCCGATAAGACTTAGAATAAGACAGCTGCTCTCTTACTGCACAGATTTAAAATTCAATCTAGGGGGAATGTCTCAACACCATGGATATTTTTACAAGGTATGTACTAGCAACCTATCAATGTATCTAAATCTCCATTTCTCTAATAAGCCCACTACTGGGTTAAACGTGTTCTGCGAGCCTCGCGACTCTTAGCTTTGACACTTAACTCTAACGGTTTAGTTAAAGATATGATTGATTGGTGATACTAACAATGCTTCTTAAATTTTACACAAATGGTACTTACTCTTCAAACTGACAAGGGAATGTAAATTTGGGTATATTTTTTAGTTCTTCTTCATTCTTGTATGATTCTGGATATTTCCTAATGATATAAGGATCCTTGACTGCATCACCCGGCGACACCTCACAAAACAATTCAAACAGGTAACGAACTGTGTCTCTGAAAGCAAAAATATGGTAAAAATAATAAAAAGAAAATTGCTTCCCACTAAAATTTTAAATAAGAAACAAAACTAGTTACGAAAACTTTACGAGAAAATAGTGTGTTTTGTGCATTCAATGCAAACTTACAATAACGTATTTTTTATATAATATACATAATGCTTTTTTATCAATAAATAATCGATTTACGAGCAATAATTAAAAAATTAAAACAAAAAAGAAACAAGAAAGTTACTTTTATGTTACCAAAATGTATCTCTTGTTTTTATTTTAGATTCAGAGCAACATAGGGTCAATGTGCCTATAGGTAAACACAATTTTTTCCCTAACCTTTTTTTCAATAAAACACATTAAATTTTAAAATAAAAGTAAAATATAATGTTTTGTGTTATATTAAAAGAGAAACTAGTTAATTTATGAATAAAACATAATGTAGAAATCCAAGTAAATATTTTGTGACGTTCAAAAACATGACATCCATTACCATCCAAAAATAGCAATAATACATAATTATTAATGTCCAAACAAAGTATAAACTTACCTGTTCTTATTTTGGCATAATACTACAATGGCGTCACTACCAACGACCCATAGGCTGATAAATAATGTATATAAAAAATGTTATTTATTTAAATAAACGCGAAAAACACACACTAATCACGAAATCTGAGGCACTACAAGTGTTGGGAGTCTTAAATTTTTCATGGGGGTGCCTTTTACGACATAGATGTTTTTGAATGGGATCGAGAATTATAAGACGTGGGCGTAGCCGCGGGAAAAAGGTAGTAATTAATATTTTTCAAAATATTTACCGTGTTCACCAATAGGCACACTGACTATATAATATACAACATCACAGAAAAAATAAGATACACAATTTACCACCATTATTTCTCATAATACTTATCCTCTTCCAAGTTCCTGTTTTGTTAATATTGACAACGGTTATCCTTGCTGCAGAAATTTTGAGTAGATTTATCCAGGCAATCAATAATAGAGACCGAAATTTACTATGAATTTTTGAATGTGTTTCTTAAAATTATGTGAATTTTTTTGATTACTGCCACTCAAAAACACAAACAACAGAACATACTACAAAACATGTGACATATGAACAAAATTACAGAAACAGCGGCACCAAAAATAAAAAAATTTAATAAGCAACAATATTGGTCTCTTCCACATCTAGATGAAGCCATGATATTTTTACTAGGACTCGCTAAACTTAACCAAACAGCAACACCTTTTGACTTCCTATGCCAGTAAATAACCATGCTGTCGCAATTTATAGCATCAGCAATTTATCAAGCACCACAATCAGGGTATCTATCTGAGTGCAGGAAATGCAATTTATGCTCTGCAATTGACATCAAGTAATGTTTATTTATAGCAACAAGGGAGAGGAATGGGTGAACAGGAGCCGATAAATGTATATTTTTTCCTTATAACCCATACTTCCAAAATTTTAACACTTTTGCTTACCCTAAACAAAAAAGAAGTTAATTTTTTTAAGCAGTCTACTAACACACTTGCTGCAGCGGCAATCTAAGGGTTAAAAGTGGAAATGATCCTTGTTTGAAAGTAATATAGGTAAGTAAGGGCAATTTCCAGGCCAATGTGTAGCCATGCATCCTATACTGCCCTTGCAGTGTTGAAGGTTGGTTATACAGAATAAAATATTTATAGTTTTGAAGAGTAAGAAATTTAAAGTGCTATTTGAGAAAAGTAACCAAATAGAACTTCTACTAATGGCTCCAATCCCCTTTACACAGGTATGCTCCTGTATCAAATCAAATATCAAGGAAGAACAATACCAGATATTGAGTCTCCTAAGTAACTTTTGGCAGGCAAGGGAAGCACTACCCATTTGGAATAATCGCTATTCCCATCATCGACGTCTGTTATGGAGGTATTTAACACTTATGACTGGCATAATAACAGGTCATTCAACACTAAATAACACCTTTTTACCATAGGTTTAACAGACAGCCCACAATGCAAAACATGTATGGAGGCTGAAGAAACTGCAAGTCACCTCCTTCTACTGTTAAGATGTTGCATCTATAAGAGAACAGTTCCTGAGACATCCAACAACTATGAGCTAGGCCTGCCGCATACCATTAATGGTCCTTCACTTCCTAAAGAATTGAGACATCTTGAAATGCAACAGATGTGTTAAAGCACCAACTTTAACTACATTGACAGCTATTAATGCCAGTGAAAGTGTTAAAACTACTGTGTCTCAGAGTAATATGTTACATAAAATAAATAAAGATTATTATCTAAACTAAACATTCAAAGATGAATTTAAAAATTTATTAAAATCTTATTGCTATAAAATGAATGTTATTTGACCAAGAGAGTGTTGAGTGTTGAAAACACTTGTATTCAATATCAAAACACATGTTAATTTAAAAATCACATGTAGTCCCAGGTGCAATAGGTAAAGAACTGAATTTATAACAATATCAGTATATCCATAAATAACTCCTTTTGGTTCTGTCTATGAACTTATAAAGCGATTATTATAATACATAGGTACTTGTACAAAAAAAAAATACTTTGTCATATAATTATTACAGATTTCAGTGAGAGTCAGAAGATTACATATACACGAGTTATTAAAATCAAAATTATGTCGAATGGTTTCTCATTTTGTTCATGAATGAAAGGGAAATAGGTAAATAAAAGAAAAAAAACAAAATGGAGTTGATTTGCTCTCATGTTTATCATCACACACCATATGGATTACGGAGAACATAAAGCAAACATTAACGACCATTTCGATAGCTATCAGGAACCTGAAAGGCAGCACCAAACGCACTCAAACAAAGTTCATATATAATTACCTTACTCTGGAACCCATGTCTCGACGTGGACTTGACGAAAATTTGATTACATTTTACACGGTGGGTAATTGAAACGAACTATAAGAAAAATGTATCCATCACGAAACATCATGAGCCATAGAACTCTACTTTCGACTTGTAATATACATTTTTACGATTTAAATAAATTTCCAACCAAACCACGATATTACGAAAGACGATTAATCATTCAGTGTCTTAAAAAACGTCAGACTTAAAATTGACCAATCAAAACTCTTGTTTGACGTCTATTGTCAAATAGTTATCACGTGTAGTACCGCTGTTATTGGTTTATTGTAGCGCACTGACGTAAAATTAGAACCTCATATTCCATGACACTGACTTTGTGCCGATTTGAAGCGCTCCTATTGAGCGTCCGGAGAACTAAAATTGACATTTGTAGGGTTATGAAAGTTGCTTAACGTCAAAGTATCGATATTTAAAATATATATCAATATCGATATATCAAAGAGTAAAGTAATTGTACTTCATGTTACACTATGTAATCTCATTGTTATTAAACATAATATTATGTATTACATCAGTTTTTTTGCTGACAATACGTTATAACACTTCGTTTAAAAAGTGTTTACTTTAAATTTATTAATATCTTATAACATGGACATAAAGAATTTTTTTTCTATATGTCCATGTTCTGACCCACCGCATAAATTTGGAAAGCGTATTATTTAATTAAAAAAAAAAGCTAAAGTATTTTTTTATAGTATGTTATATTACTGTAAAGTTACATCGGTTACATCCAAATCCGCCAAATAGATTTTTCGTGAAAGAATAACAAACATTTTAAGTATAATACATACATCCATCCATTCATACATCCTCAATCCTCACAAACTTCCGCATTTATAATATTCCTTACATATAACACAGGGTTATAATATTTTGTTTTATCCTAATGTTTTACTATACATATAGATAAAGATTACCTATATTGTTAAGTATATAATATAATACAAGCGTATACAAGAATAAATATTCTATGAATTCTATATTTTCATGACAAAACTCTTTAATAATATTTTGTGAGCAAAATTTTTTATAAACTTTATTACTGAAAAATTAGTACATTTTTATAAAAAATTGGCACCAAATCTTATTGCGTGTCCATTAAATGAGTTCGTAACTCAATAGACACGCAATAAGATCAGCAAAAGTTTAATTGGGAGAAGCGAATCACTGAAATGTAATAAGTGCTTAAATATGTCCATTATTTTAAAAAAATAAATAGATATAGTTTTTGTTGTCTCGTATCTCAAAATAATAATTATAAAATCACTTTTGTCTTTTTTGTCCAACCTTCACACCTTTCAGAGTACAGTTGCTCTGAAATCCAACCGGTTAATTTTTAGAGCAAAAACCGGTTGAGTTAAATGAGCAGTTTCTAGATCATAGACAAACAGGCCGGTTAAGTAAGTATTAAATGTATAATTAAGATACCGAACCCACTCCACGAAAGTTTAACTTACACTAGACGGTTAATTACATAATTTTACAATAAAATGTACCTACTAAATTTATTTATCACATGGATATTAGGAACTTTTGCAGGCATATAGGGGTAATGAGTATTAATTGCTAAACAAATAATTGTTGATATAAACAATATGATTAATATAAAACACAGGAAACTACAAAATTAAGCACAAATAATATTTTTAATTTAATATGTTTAAAACTTGATCAATGACATCATTTTATAAGGTTGTATCAGATTAAAAAATTAGTAAGAACATATGCCAATTTTAATTTTTAATAGTCCCAAAAGCCTATAAAAAAATTTAACTCTCCAGTTATATATTTTATTATTAATTTTAGCCAAAAATACTTTCTAAAAATTATTTGTACTTGTTTTGATAAATTTTTATCGCATAATAAGGCACTTAAAACTTTGTGTCTTAATGCTATCACAAATAGGGTGTGCCTAACGATAAGCAACATTCCAACAACGCTTTTACTAAAACAGAAGATATTTATATTATAAGAGCCATTTATTGTATCGTTATATTTAAAACATGTTTTTCATTCGCCCTTACACAATACTGTCCAAACAAAATTTACCTAATCCTGTAAAGATTTTGGTAGAAGTAGAATACTAAAATAGCGTCGCTACCAATGAACCAGAGACTAATAAATAATTCGAATAAATTGAAATATTGATCATGTTGACCATTAGGCACACTGACTAATAAATACGTAAAATAAATAATCCAAATAATCCATTGGAGTAAAAATCACAGGAACAATTTCATATCACTTTTCAGTTATTTCATTATTGGGTTTTAATAATACTTTTCTTTTCATAACTATGAAATGGTAACTAAAATATAATATAATGTCTCATAGATTTGTTCGTCCCGCCTGCAATTATTTAAAATATATACATTGTGTATTGCATACGATTTAACTAAATTGCTTCCCCATTTTTAGTCAGTCATTAGCATTTGCACTCGGCTATTTTGTTTATTTTTTCAATTATTTTTATTGACTTTCTAATTGCGCGGGAATAAAAATAGTATGCACATTTTCGTTGTTATTTCGCAAAAATAACACAAATAAATGAAGGTCCATGGTCCCAAGTAGCTTGTAAATGCCCAAATGAAATGAGGATGCACTTGTTGATTTAGTAGACACTTTAGATGATCTTCTATTCCGCGATGAACAATTCCTGATATTTGCTTCAGGATTCCTCTAGCGAAAGTCGGAAACATACTAACATGTCATAGCGACACACCACGACATGTAGTTTCCACCGGAATGCGACATTGGCAAGTATGAAATATTTCAATGGTTTTGGAGATTCTATATGTAGGTTTTAACTTTATTTCACTTTAGATGCTACTCTTCGAGCATGTGAACGGCATCATTCGGTTTTTCGTATTTCATGACGGAAGCATACCCTGAAATAGAAAAGATTTCTATTTAATTACGACAAAACAATACTTATTGATTAAAAATCCTCAGTCTTTGTCTGTATGTATAAGTTGTTACAATCGTTCAGTAGGTATATCGCATAACACAAATCTTTAACGACTAACAAAATCTGTGATTTGGCTATGTACTATTTTCTGATAGCCATACATTTATTTTCATCGAATATTTTATAGGACATTTCCATTTCTTTTGCATTAATAATAATATTAATATTGTCAATATAATATTGACTTTACGCTATTTTGGAATTGAAGGACAAAAACACTTCTAAGCTATATGGCCTATAGATAAGGTTGAAATTATTACTTTCGATTCATACACCGGCAAATGATAGCTAAGTAGATTTTCAGAGATAAAATATAGCTTTATGACACCAATTTTTCATCTATCTACAGCTATATATCTTAACAGCTGCAATGAATAAACGATAAGAGTAATGCCTCGTTCACACGTAGATATCCTTTTTAGGGTTCCGCACCCGAAGGGTAGAACGGGAATCTTATTACTAAAGTTTTGTTATCTGTCTGTCACCAGTCTGTATCTCGTGAACCGTGACAGATAGACGGTTGAAATTTTCACAGACGACGTATTTTTGCTGCCGCTTTATTTATTCAATTAAGAGGAATACAGGTTGCTTAAATCGTGTAATCTGCTTTAAAAAATTGATGCGGTTTACACAGTTATATTGAAAAAGTGTAATTTATAAACGGAAATTAAAACACGAAATATTGACAGTAGTAAGTCACACGCGTACAATGTTGCCAGCATAAGCTACATAAAAGTCTTCAAAACCAGTGTTGTTTTATTAACTTCTTAATATGACTTTCATTATATTAGGCCAATAATTCATATACATTTTTGTAATGTCCTAATGTGAACAAGTACTTTTTTGTGATATTTCAATACGAGATAATAAGAAACTATATAAAGCCTTGATAACGCAAGAACTCGAATTACACATCTTGTCGTAGGACAATGTCGGTGAAAATAGAATAAAAATAGTTTGTCCATTTTATGCTTAGGGGTTTATTGGGTTTAATATCATAAATGTTTCTCTTTTTTATGTTAATATTGGCACGAAATAAATTCATTTTCCGTTTTTAATAAAATCTAAAAAACAGATTTGAGAGTCTTTCAAAAATAATTCTTAATTATTTCTATTTGATTACCGTTTTCAATTACATGTTTCTTTGTGATTTTATAAAATCTTAGGCTAAGTTTGGAAGTGAGAGATAAACGAGTATTTTTTTGGTCAAGCAACTGCAATATTTATATTGCAGTTGGTGTATTATTTACTCGGATATTATGCTGATCATAATGTGTTTGTTCATGTTACTTTTGTTTTTAGAGGTCTTATATAAAACGAGACTCACTTGAAATAAAACTAAATAAAAAATATAAATCAAACTTCAGTTCTGAAATGTCATTTGTGTATATTTTTTAGTAATTTTACATATATTCAAATACAAAATTAATGCCGACGCCATAATACTACGAAACATTTTGTCGAAATGCCCACAGTAACAAATATACAAGAAAAATATTAAGATAACAATTTAATTGTAGCAATTATTTCGGTAGTCTAATTCATAGCAATTATTGGTTATCTAGTTAAAAAGAAAATAAGGATTACTTATTTTTTTTAAATACTAAGTAGCTTAATTTTTTAACTCTGCGATTTTTTTACGATATGTATATCGTAAAAAAATCGCAGAGTTTAAGACTGTGACTCCGCTATAACGGAGCGGAGATTTGTATCGAGTTGTGTTTTGATTGTCTATTATAATTTAATTTGTAAGGTTGGTGTATACAAAGGAGGCTTAGGATATGAGGTGATAATGATTCAGAAAGGTAAATGAGGAAAGTCGAATTGTTAATGACATCATAACATATCTCCGTTCCGCTCTGATGTACTGACCCTTGGTCAGTCCACTGCGTGACGCGGAACTTAAGAGTTGTAATCACCGTCTTCTGTGTAATCCCGTCTAAGTTTGTTTTATATATTGGTTAATTACAATGCATTACATCTGTATCTTTATTAGTATTATATGTAGGTAAATATAAGAATTACTTAGTACATATGCAACTTCTCAATTGACGAGGAATTTTGATAAACTGTATTTAAAAATAAAATCTTTTAAGAAAGCCTAAGTTCCTTACGCATGAAAAAGGCTCTGTCCATTCTTTCAAAGTTAAA
Source organism: Cactoblastis cactorum (assembly GCA_020352625.1). Lineage (NCBI taxonomy): Eukaryota > Metazoa > Arthropoda > Insecta > Lepidoptera > Pyralidae > Cactoblastis > Cactoblastis cactorum. The sequence goes on along the minus strand of JADGIL010026191.1, from coordinate 2,311 downwards.
ATAAGCGATGAAGATGGATTGAAAACGCATCATAACTAAGCGTTACACAGCAAAAACAGAAAACAGTTGTACATATGAGTTAGATACTGAAGTTTTATTTTGATATGGAAAAAGGGTTATAGAAAATACAGTAAAATGCCATTTTTTTTTGTAAATCGTGGCATAAATAAAACAAATTATGTCAATTGTGGTAATTTTACGATACAGCTTAGTATTACGTTGACCAATTGGTCACATGTATTAATTACCCGACTGTTTTTGTTTTTTTTTTTTTAATACAGTAATTATTTTTCATTAAGTCGTACTCAAATGACAAACATTTTATTGCTAATGATATTTTATTGCAAACCATAAAGTACATAAGGTGACAACATTGCAGTTTAGGATCCTTCATAATTTTGTTAATTGATTATTTCATCCTGAGCAAAAAAGACAATCAATTCAAAGTTCTTTTAATTATCATCATCTAGATGTTCGTATTGATAAACTCGTTCCCACCTCGCGCACGTTACACCAGTTACTCTTAAAACGTGACAGCAAAATTATAAAGCAATTTATCAATTTACTTTCAATAACGGCGCGACCTTCCAAACATCAAGTAGCACTTATAACTCGAAACCTGCAGTCGTCAGTCACGTTGAGCTACAATGCGCGATATGAAAATAGGTCGCTCGGCTTTTAGAAAGATTCTAAAAGTCGAGCGAATTCTAATTTCAATTTATTTTAAAATGTCAACGTTATTTTTAAATGTAAATCAAGGAACAAAACACAAAAATTCAACAATTAAAAAATTGTGGAAAAAACATAAATAAAGAAATCACAGCACAATTTTGGAAAAAATTATATAATTTATTTCATTACGTATATTTCATCCTAAAATCACTAACCGTTATCCTTACGGGCAAATAATACATATCTAGTTAGCTGTTAGTTAGATTTAATTAAAAATCTTTTAATAATAAGACTATGGCACAAAGTGGCTCTTCGTACCTATAAAAAATACCAGCTAAGTGCGAGTCGGACTCGCGCACGAAGTGTTCCGTACCTTGAAATCTTTGGGAGTTTAGTTGATTAGTTATTTTTAGTATTTATTGTTGCAGCGGCAACAGAAATACATCATCTATGAAAATTTCAACTATCTTACTTTTACGGTTCACGAGATACAGGCTGGTGACAAACAGACAGCAAAGTCTTAGTAATAGTTCCCGTTTTCCCTTTGATTACATTATATTACATAAATTGTTAAGAATACATACTCCTTAGTAAAAATTCATTATATAATTACAGATTGTTTTAATTATTTTGTATAAAAATATCATAGAATTAAGCCCTAATGTATAAGTCCAAAAGCTTTTTCGTGAAAGTGTTAAAAACATACATGCATCCTCACAAACTTTCGCATTTACATATATTATGAGTGGGATAATTTTCTTTAATACATTTAATATGTAATGTACACATTTTGTAATAATCACTTTAAGGGTTATCCAGAGGGGCATTAATGGGTCGCCTACTACAAGGTTCGCCTATCGAGTTACGGTAAAAGTATCTTAATAAACATAAATAAACTTATTTTGGGGCTAACTCCATTTATTTATTATTTGCAAATTGTTACCGTATTTCATTATTATCGGTGGTGATTTTTAATTATTTTTACCTTTGGTGAGGGCGCTATTTTGTATTTTGTCTTTGAACAGACAATGAGCTGCCGCGTGGATGAGCCCCAGGAGTAAGGCTCCCACCCCAAACCAAAGGAAAGTGTCCCCCCCTCCGAGGACACGGTACATGTGACCGCCGATGAAACTGCCCAGCGATACACCAACACCTTCGAATATTGCTCCCACTAAACCCTATAACAAGCAATTAAATTAAAAATTTAAATAACCCCCTATTCCACATACACGTCCAACTTTTAAAACCTCTCTTTTTGCGTTGGGGGTAAGACTTAGCTAAGAACACTCTCGATTAAGTCACCTTTCTAATAAAAAAAATTACTACCCATATTGGTTCGACCGTTTGGGAGCTATGAAGCCACAGACAGAATGACGCACACACACACACACACCCACAGCCACACACACACACACACACACACACACACACACACACACACACACACACACATCCAAATTATAACACCTTTCTTTTTGCGTCGGGGGTTAAAAAATACGGTATATTCAATATATACATAGGTCCGAACACAGTGCTATCTATAATCTATATATATAAAAGCGAAAAACACTCACTCACTCATCACGAAATCTCAAAAACTACTCAGTCAATGACTATGAAATTTGGCAGGAAGGTAGAT
>JADGIL010026185.1:0-21033 GCA_020352625.1 Cactoblastis cactorum | reverse complement strand
AATCACGTTTGTTGTATTGGAGCCCGCGTTAAAAATATTTATTTAATTTTAATCTAATTATTCATTTTTAAAGTTAATTTAACGCTTAAAATATTCATTTTCCAAGAATATTTCAAGCGTTACTTATAGCCGTTATCAATATAGAGCAAAATGAAGCAAAAAAAAAATCACATTTGTTGTATGAGAGCCCACCTTAATTTTTTAATTATTTATTTTTAATTTTACTATGTAAAAATACATTCTGTAAAAAATTCAAGGGTCAATCGGTTATCGTTTTCAATAACGAGAAAAAAAAGGTTTGCTGTATGGGAGCCCACTTAAATGTTTATTTTATTTTTATTTTTCAACTTCAACAAATTTATTTTATTTTTATTTTTCAACAAATTTCAACTCTCTAGCTATCAAGGATCATGAGTTACAGCCTGATAACAGACAGACAGACGGACAGCAGAGCCTTAGCAATAGGGTTCCCGTTTTACCCTTCGGGTACGGAACACTAAAATAGCAATTTAAAACAAACCTTTGTTTTAAAATGTTAGACGTTTTTTGTAGCATAGTTTGTATGAGTCATAGTGCAAAATCTCACAGAAACATCGACTTTATTGTATTCATACAGACATGAAGTCAGTACATACATGATGCGTGTGCGCGTGTCGGTGGGGCGGCAGGGAGGGCCGGGCTCAGTAGGCGGAGGCCTCCTTGTACTCCGAATTGTCCATGGTGAAGAAGTCCTCTAGTTTCCATTGGAGGGTCTCGAATGTTGGCCGTTTCAGGGGGTCTTTATGCCAGCACTCGAGCATGATCTCGTATAGCGTCGCCGGGCAGTTTTGGGGACATGGCATGCGGTACCCGTGCTCAACTTGGTGCAACACCTCCGCGTTTGTCATACCTGTAAGAATTGACTATCTATTATTATACAAAGATTATCGATAAGTATACATTGTCAATCGTGTGATGTGTACTTGACTTTTCTTTGCTTATATAAGTTTTTATTTTAAGTATTTATCAGTTTTTTTAAGTTTAGCAAAATGATAATTATAATAACTGTTATATTATTATATATTTGCTGTTATAATGATAATTCATTCCATAGCCCAGTTTTCTTGTTCATTAATTTGTAATAGTTCCCCCTCCTGCCGAGACCATGGGTACATCATCATTGATGCATCCGCGGGCGGGTTTTGGTGGGAGAACTCTATTACATCAAAACTCTCCAAAGGGTCTCTACGTGTAGGACCTGTGTCCCCACGCAAGCCTTCAAAATTCCGGGTCACCACGCCCGTGTTTACGTAAATGGGAAACATAACTGTTATATTTTTTCTCAACTTTTTAAATAAAGCGTAGCACAGCATATACTATACATATACTTTCTATAGCGAGGTATTAGCTATGGGTAAACAATTAAAAAAACCAATTCATTAAATATCTAGAGTAAATTACTTTCAACTTGAGAGTCTGTAATGACTACTTCCCACGTCACTTTTAATCAAATATCGGATATACACTGAAATAATCACCCATAGGTTATGAATTTTACAATACAATTGTGTACACGGCAGAATCCGCTTATTGTCATCGAAGGAAATGAAAGACATTCATACTAAACAAGCGGACGTGCTACATCATTCCATATAGATACAGTATTAAAGAATTTAAAATATATATTTTTTTAGCTAATGTGTTACCACTAAATTATATACATACCTAAGTAAAAAAAATGACAGAAAACAATAATATACACAGTATCACGTCTTTATTCTAGAGCCATGAGTCGTGAGACGTAAGGCCAAATTTAGCTGTGTTATTTATTGTACTTATTGTTATGGAAATTCAGAGTGGCATGACTAGACCATCGCCTTTGAGAAAACCCCCCGTTTTAAGCTTTTTCTTATATTGACTTTTATAATTTACGGAAGAGAATCGGCTAGTACATGCTATTTTTCTTCTATCGGTCTCAAAGCAACATGGTAGGTATTAAATATATTAGCGACACCACAGAATCAACTGCGTTAGATTTACGCGTTCAAATAAACCCTTCCACTTTATTTTCTTTTTTAAATGTATTATGGCAGAAACAGTCATAACAAAAAGTATTCTATACAATAGACGAAACAATGTTTTAAATTTAAATCCACACTAACCTGGGTAAGGTATTCGGCCGTACGTGACGAGTTCGGTGAGCAGGATGCCGAAGGACCAGACGTCGGACTTGATGGAGAACTTGCTGTAGTTTGCGGCCTCGGGCGCCGTCCACTTGATGGGGAAGCGAGCACCAACGCGGGCCTCGTACTCGTCCTCCTGGTAAACAAATCATTTATCTGTTAGCCGTTTGAACATCTAAGAATTGTACATAGTCTGTGAATAGACTCATCTATTCATTTATTAAAACTGTAACTTGACAATGTTTGTACATATGACCTATAGAAACCAAAATGCTTTTTGCCTGTCTATATGTTTCAACGCGCATGAAAACTACTGAATAAATTTTTTTGCTTAAAATTTAGGTTTTATCTTGATATGCCCCGATTAGAACCAGAGATATTGACTATAGTAGTAACGCGCGGACGACTCGATGGGCATAAACTAGTATGACATAATTATGGTTTAGTATTTGTCATTTTTTAGATACAATATCTTTTTTTATTTTCTTTATATATTGATGTGATGTTACTTATATACTGAAAAGCCATTTTAATATAATTATTAACAAATTATTTAACAAAAGCATCAAACACTTGAGTAATCACGTTTTACCTTATCTACGTCTATGCCACTACAGCTACCGGTATTTTACAAAACCAGTGTCTTCCCATGTGCATCGTGCATGTGAATATTCATGCAATCACCGATCACAATCGTAAATTAAAACTTATTATGACTCATTATATGCATATACATATAATTAACGGCAAATTATTGCGTAATGAAAACCGGCATAATATATATTCATGCTGATTTTCTCTATTTTGATAATCAGATACTTATCTACATATATATAAAGATTAGTAATGTGTGAAACATAGGGTGTGGCTGTATCATGGAGCCTTGTGCTGTAAGTGAATACGTTAGTGTAACGGGTTATTCTTCACCGCGCGCGATGCGTCACTGTTCTCATTTATCGTGATTGTTTAATTGTTTGATCCTTTAGATATCCAGTGGTATAATTTAATTTTGTATGGGGAGGTTATTCTACACTAAAACGTCAAACTCTATCCACCGACTTTGTTATCATTTGCTTTTTTGTATTGCTCCCATATGGTAGGAAATTAAAGAAATATTAACATCTAAACATGTTTCGTGACATTTGTAGCTCTATTAATGTATTTATGAGGCCATTAATCTACTTTTTTTTTACTATAAATAAATAAATTTATAGACAAAAAGATCCATAAAGAGAATCTATGATAAAGACTAGCGTGTTTTATTTTAATGCATCATTAACGTTAAGTATGCATGAATTAAATATTCTTTTTCAATGCTGCAGGAAGTAGATATTTAAAGGAAAACTGTTATTATAGTTTCTATGTAATAATATGTTTTTATAGAAACAATAAATAATAAGCATCTTGCCTGTTATTTAATTGTAAAATTGTAAGAAATTATGAAGATTTATACAAATGCGAATGTTGTATGTTTTGGTTGCTAATTTGAATTTTATCATGTCATTATAAATATATGTGTTATATACCGGTAAAGCGGCGACTTAGTATTTGCTATTTTTAAAACAAATTATTATGTCAGCATACCAAATTACATCAGTATTATAAAAGTAAAATACAATGACATGTTTTCCGCTAAAATTCAATAGTTACTTTATGTTGCGGTTCCAATAACTTTCACACGTTTATTTCCATTACAGACCACAGATTTCCATAAATCAGAAACAATAAGGAACAGTGTTCATTTCTTTTCGGTTATAACAATACTTTTTAAAATGACGCTATTGTTTTTAATTTCGCATAGTTTTCGCACATTTTCTGTGTTGCTAACTAATGGTGGGAACAAATTAGAAAATACTATTGGAAAAATAATATTATTTAAAAATATATTTTCTTTTAAATATTTCAACTTATACTAATATTATAAATTAAAGAAAGTCCTGTTTAAATTTCTTTGAATATACACTGATCTTTCAAAGAGGAAATATTTCTTAGTTTGCATTGAATAGGCTCCGAAACTAATAAATCGATCTTGGTGAAATTTAGCACAGATATAGATTAGACCATCTGCAATAATATAGCTTACATCTATCCCGTAATTCCCACTCCAATGGAAATAATGCGTGTGAAACCGCGGCACTTTCGCTAGTTATCGTAAAAATACACGGTGCGTTTTAGTTATAATTGAACAAGATTTTAAGAATGAACTTTCCAGTATTTCAAATTTACATAATCGTATTTCGAAATTCATACATTATTATCTAGATTTTATTATTAACGTGTCGCGGCACGTCACGATTCTGCTATCATTCCCAGTGATAGCATCTAATGAGCCGTTAATGAATTATGGTAATGCGGCAGTAAAATAAATTAATGGCTGAACATTTCGTGCATCTCGGAAACAGGGCTAATGCATTCGTTTGCAAATTTCTCTTTTGTTTTCACATTACAACATTCTCCCATTACCTAGTCAATCGGGACAGTGCGATTTACATAAAATAAATTACTTAAAATGCCCAAGTTCTTTGAAGAAATATCAGCAAATTATGTCAAATGTTACATAATGTAGGTACATAAATTGTGTCGTTTTTAGGGTTCCGTACCTAAAAGCTAAAACGGAGCCCAATTACTGAGACTACGCTGTCCGTCCCTCTGTCTGTCCGTTTGTCACCAGGTTCTCATGAACCATGATAGCTGGACAATAGAAAATTTCAAAGATTATGTAGCTTTGCTGTTATAACAACAAATACTATAGTAAAATAAAAAAATAAAGGGCTCCCATATTACAAAAATGACAATTTTGCAGATTTTCTTTGATAACGGTAAGAAACCCTTCGTGTCCATGTCCAGCTCGCACTTGGCCGGTTATTTATACTTTTTAGTGAAATTGAACGGACGTAAAAACCAATGATAAGTATAAAGTGCGCCCACGGTCTTGACATTTGTGGTTCTAAACAGGTTTATTATTTATTTTATTTGGGATTGTTACGTTGTCGCGGATTTTCCACGTATAATATTTATCAAATTGACCAGAAAATGATATAAAAACAACTTTAACATAAATAAACACAATATCCGTGCCAATATTATACTATGTAATCAACACTGGAGGAAAAGTTAGATATACTTACATCTGCTATGAAAAGAATCTCCCTCCTTAGCGCTTGTTTGACTTTGACAATCTGCGCGGTAAGAAAATCTAGCATATTCTATGTATTTAATATTGTTACCAAAACAGTAAAAAATGTAAAATAATTTAAAAAAATACCTTAATCAGCCTAGCGAGGCCGAAGTCGGCAATCTTGACGATGTTGGACTCGGCGACGAGCACGTTCCGCGCGGCCAGGTCTCTGTGGATGTAGTTCTGCGACTCGAGGTACGCCATACCGCTTGCGATCTGCGCGGCCATGTCGATCAGCTGTTGCAGTTTCAGACCGCGACCCTTGCCTGAAAAAATATAAATAAATAAATATGTATATAGAGTAAGTACTGACGACAAAAACAGCGCCTGTCGTATTTTGGTGATATCAACATTGTTCGCGATTATCCAGACTTTCGGATTTAAGGTTGAGAATAAAAAAATATGTGCATCTTACAATGTAATAGCGATCCGCCCTAACTTTCACACAGGGCAATCATTCTATGTAGTGATGGTTTCTTATTTGTCCCATCCATCCATGAAAAATGAATGTAATTTGAACAAGGGCGTGAACTAATAAGTTTATTTAATGTAAATCGACCCTTAGGCATTACTTAAGACTACCCAGTAAGGGTTTTAAAACAGTATTTAAATTGTAAAGGTAAAATATTTTTGTGGAACTAAAAAATATAGGTAAAAATTATACAAATTAAGTTAGCCTCAAACCAATCACAAAAAATACTATTTTCCATCATGATCTAACCGAAATTCGAATCCGTGACACCTTTGTTGAGAGGCAAACACTTTACCAGAATATAATAAATGACTAAGGATATCGAGGATTATGTATCTTTTAAGCCATTCTCATTGTTCACGTGCTTATTTCGCATTTTTAAATATATTTTTGTTAGCTATATTAAAAATTTATGCGAGTACAAACATACAGACTGAAAGACTGACAGATAGAAAAATAAAACCGTTTTGACTTTTATAGGTCCTAAAAATAACATTTTGATTCTTATATACAGACATAGCTCGGTTATAGTTTTAATATAGATATTAAATATGTAAACAAACTATATCTTATTCCATGTTAACAAGTATTTAGACAGGAATCCATTGATCTTCGTCATTAACACAAAGACAATATAGTTACTGAATTCTGCATCAATATTCATTAGATTTTGTAAAGACGTGTCAATCGTCAATATGCAATTATTATTTGCTTTGTAATGTGTTGGTTTTATATGCAATTATTCACAATTAAAATATAATATTTATANNTATCACAGCGTTAGTTTCCATACTCCATATATTGCAAAATCTCGATACGGCGCTTACTACCCGTTATATCTATACATATAATAAAATTGTAATTGAGCTATGTCTGTACATGGGAGATATTTAATAAAAACATGTATAGGAGCTGTTTATAGGACCTATAGAAACCAACACAATTGTTTTTAGAATTTTTGTCTGTATGTTTGTACGCGCATCACATAGAAACTGCCGAAAAGATCTGGAAGAAATTTGGCACAGTGATGGACTATGACCTAGAATAAAAGATAAGTTACTTTTTATCCCGAAAAAATGTACGGTTCCTGAGGGATATAATTTATCGAAAAATCTACGTGGACGAAGTCGCGGGCATTTGCTAGTAGACAATAGAAAAAATTCGGTCAAAGTTTCGGGCATTTATATATTTAAAAAAAAACAATTTATGGTACAGACAGGTTAGTCTCGTTAGACTTATTATTCATTTGTTCGTATTATTCATAAATTAATGCCCTATAACAATATTTTTGAATTATAAAATAGTTGTTATTATGCTGCCAAAAGCGGTTCTTATAAAAAGAATATAATACATATACCAGAATCGCATGTTTGTTTGATTATTGAGATAACAAATACCTGTTGCATTGTATTTAATTTATTCAAATATGGTAATACATATGCAGTGACAATATCACATATGTAACTAAGAATTTGGTTTTATATGCCATGTGATGTTAATGGAAGTTTGTGTGGTGTCAATGCAAAATACTAAAATTTTATCACTTAGCATAAATATCAATAATGTATTCGTTGTATAAACGCTTTAAAATGTTGGAGTAACGTAGGTTTAGGAGTTATATTCCTACAATTTTTTTAAAGTAGCAATACTGCAGTATATGTGCTAATAATGAAATGGATTTACATAAATATGTACTGTCTACTGCATGTCAAGTCACTCTGCACGGGTCACTATGTACTAGTAATCGTGGTGGAATCGCAATGAAGGTACAATCGTATCGTGTTCGTTTTGGCGTGGATATTATAAAGTCGAATTTCTTGTATGGGTTTGCATAAAGACCTAAAGAATGACATAGGTGCTAACGATTATATTATGTTACAGAAATCATCATACAATTTAGTTAACCCGTGTAAATAGTAAAACTTACCTTGCAAGTATTCAAGCAGAGAGCCATTCTTCATCAATTCCGTGATGATATAGATAGGTTCTTCGAGCGTGCATACAGCGTAAAGCTGAATCAATTTGTTATGTCTCAGCTTCTTCATAATTTGTGCCTCGGCAAGGAAGTCCTTTGGATCCATTGTGCCCGATTTGAGGGTCTTGATTGCCACCGGAGTGGTGTTGTTCCATTGACCCTCCCAGACCTCGCCGAACTGACCATGGCCAAGTTTTCTCACGAACTTGAGTGATGAACGGTCGATCTCCCACTGATCTCGCGTTCTGTGTGAGAGGCCTTCTGTCACTGGTTTTTCTACCTGTAACAAATAGGAATGGATTTAGACATATGGTTTAACGTAGGGTTCTCTCCATGATGATATCTCACTGATAGGTAAAGAGGAACTAAGAGTGATTAATTGAAGACTTAGGAAATCAACAGTCTATGCCTACCCCAGCAGGAAAAAGGCGTAATATTATTTGTGTATGTATTTGGGTTGAGAGGAAACAAAAATGTTTTTAGCAGTAGGAAAGCAAGCATTTTATTCTGTCTACTATAATTTATATATTTTCTCACAGATCTCGCATTTATTTATATACATAAAAGCTGTCATCCGTTTCATCGTGCGTGTGCACTGTGTGTCTGGAGAAAACTGTATCCGAGTTCTTTTGTGTATTTCAGACTTAATTTGAATGTATGAAAGCTTTGACAATCGGCTGAATAGATCAGGCATGAAAGCGAAACAAATAAACAAACACACTTTCACATTTATCATAAACAGGATAATTAATTTAAAAGGTCAGTCCACGTGTAAATAAAGATTATATAATTTTCATTATATAATAAGATTGATTGACAAATCAAACAAAGCTAACATATATCATTGAATAACAAATTGTCTGTTAAGTGACATTTAAATCAATAATAATTCTGAATTATGTTTCATTGTGGAACATTTTGAATGCATTGCCAGCACCGACAGTATCCAGGGCTCGAGTACCAAATCCAATATTCTGAGAAACGAAGGGCAATGACCTAAGGGTCTCCTGTTTAGCATACGGGACTGCCCTTCCCTCCTACTTAATGTATGTATCCAAGCCTTTCTATGTATAAATAGCGGATACTGGAGGCCAAAACTTAAGTTATATATTATGTAACTTATTTATTACATTAAGTATAAGCCACGCTAAAAAACATAACCCACATTTGACCAATCCCATAAATTTTTAATCCGCAATTAATTTTGCATTAAAACTTATTGAGACCTCTGTTTGCACAGATTTAAGACTAGTAGAGGTATGTAGTGTCTATAAGGATACTTTAACATACATATGTGGTGTGCGTTTTATAGTCATTTGGTAATTTAATACCATCGGTGGGCAGCGGCCGCGACGGAGTGTCTGGTGGTGTCATTGTCACGCTTGGGCCAACCACAATGGCGGACTCCACCAGTACTTACATCTTCAATCTCATATTGCATTTACGTTCATGGCTATTTATCATCCAGCTGCATAAAACATAATATGTTTTATTCAGCTTATATATTTTTTTACAATCACCTTTGCTTTTATTTTAAAAGACAGTCATCAAGCAAGCTTCGTTGAATTTTTAAACATGTTTGTGCAACTAGGTTCGATTATTTTCCTTTCGTACAAAATATGACCTCTTGAGTAGCAGACAGGCATGTTAACCACATTATGAAGGTTGTCAATGTCGTTGACACTTCAGTTAGCTGAAATTTTTGACTGATTTCTTCTGCCATCTTTTTTTTATTTGTAATAAATAGTGAATTTTACAATAGGTAGTCAACCAAATAAGTAAGAAGGCACAAAAAAGAAAATCTCCCAGATATACACACTACAAACAATTGACATTTACACTGACAACACAAATACACCCTACGAACAAATAACAAATTATGTATGTATAGTGCCATTAGTTAATTATGTAGTGCATATTTGTGAGGAAAAAACTTGAAGTACATATTTGTGCCCCTGCACACTTAATTATGTATGTAGTCGCCTGTACGTAGGTTATCATCACGTGTAGCGTTCATTTAATTGCAGTCGGTAAATTAAACGATTACAATAGAAATCTACCATTATATTGCACATAGAAAACCCCGATATAAACTATAATCTACTAGATTTATGTAGGCTTAAAGCGCGAGTGAGATGGCTCTTGATTAAAGTAATGGGATAGGAGACCAATTTAAAGTTCGATTGTTGTAATTAATGGTTGACGTAACGATAGGCAGTAGGAAAATGTGTAGGTAAAAAAGTGTTTTCATTAAGCATAGACAATTGGTCACCCATCGCAATTGTCACGAGTCGAATTGAGAATTTTATGTTCATACAGATATAATATCAGTTCTCTATACCTTACGGTATATATTATGAAATTAGTAGTAAATTAAAAAAGTAGTGTTCTTGAGATCTGCTGATAGATAAGTACATAAATTTTATTTTATTCAGAATTATTATATTATATTAATGAATATGGAGGAAGCGAAGGAAGTATGAGAGAATAGTAGTAAGTGGAAGAATTTAGTTTCTACCCCTATGGGAAGAAGGCGTGATCATGTGTACGTACATATGTCTTCAGAAGATAAACAGCTTTACAATGTATGTATTACAACAGCCTACAACAATCCTCTTTTTACACAGCTATGATCAAAAGTTATAAATCTATGATATCTAATAAACCCAATAAGGAGCAATGTTGTTTGGCTTATAAATTGAGCAAGTCAGTAAGGTCACGGATGGCAGGAGTCACTGGGTCACCGGAGCCTTTTGCTAAATCTTATCACGCGTAAGGCGACACTAATGTCCATTACAAAAAAATCACTTTGCATATTGAGCAAGAGGGGTGAAAAACCCAGTTTGTTTATCAGAGGGAAACAATACATAAATAGTTTAGTATGAGAGTGTAAATTCTCTATGCAACACTCCAACTAGTATATTATACAATCAATCATACATAATAAACATAAGTCGTCGGCAGAATTACAAAATTTACGATAAATCATATCAGTAGAATGTTGCGAAAATATTTATTGTATATAAAACATGTTGGCAGACTGTTAAAAATCCCGTACGTTATTTGATTAATATCGAGAATTTTAGAGGAAACTCCACTTTCTTTTCCTGTACATAGGCTCACTGCTAGGCATAAAGCTCGCCCGTAAAATTCATTTATAGTCCCTATTTATCGGTATTATGAATAAATTTTTTGCCTAATCTCCGGCTTTAAATCTCTGATGAAAGAGTTTTGATGATTGCAAATTTTAAACCAAGATTACTTCATTTTAATCTTTGCTTAATCAATCAAGATGTTAAACTGATAAATTTTATTGTTCAATTCGTTATCATACTTTCACGTGTAGTATTGAAATTAATATCAAGACCAGTTTTGACCCGAAAATGCCGTGGCATCTGTTCGACACAAACCAGTTCTTTTTCCGCGTGTTCAATATTTATAGAACCGGTAAAGTTATGAAAAAGAAAATTATTGTTCATTTATTAGCGTTGTAGCGAGATATTTTGGACTCTCCCGTAATAAGCGGGATCTGAGAACGCGACAAGAGATAAGTATGGCACACTTGAAATTTTACGCACAATGTCAGGTGTGCTTGTATGTATTCTGGCGTTTGAAGGGTTAATTAATATCGTACATACTCGTATATTGAGTATATAGTAAATTAGATAAGGAACATATCTACAACACTCTAAGTTATTTTATATTATGATTTGATGAATATGGTAGTAAATATATGTAAATGGACTTTAAATAACTACACTAACATTTNNAAATGTTAGTGTAGTTATTTAAAGTTAGTCAGTAGTTAGTCCCCAATCACATGAACGTAAGGCATATAACATGTTAAATATAAATAAAAGGAATGCATATATAAACTGATGATTAATACGACAGTGAGTTAGAAAACAATTGAATTAGCGTTCAATTGTTTTGTTTTTCATATATATGTCAAGTAATAATGTGCCTGCATTTGATTTTTAGATAGCACCATAAATACATAGCAATTAAAGCATAAATTTTATGAACAACATATTTTACGTAAATGTAAATTGCGTGAAGGTTTTGAAAAATTAACAATAGGTTCATTGAGTCTTCGGAGAAATTAGGTACAGATTATTTATTGTGAAACTACCTTATATAAAAAATAAAGACAAATAATATGAATTAATGCAGCAAATTACAAAATGGTTACATTAAAACATAATGTTACAGACTTTGTGACGTGTATGACTAATCAATTTAAAAAACACAATTTAAAGATGAAAAATTTAAGGTATGAATTATACATAAATATGTTTTTGTTATTTGTTACAAGAGTGGAAATTTCGTGAAAGACCTCGAATAATATTTTTGTTGTATTCCGTGCATATTGTGCGATGAACAAATCCCTTCATTAGGTACAAAATGAACAATTGCTGTGAAAACGGCTGCGAACAATAGAGTTCATAATTAAGCTAAAATGACGTCAATTGTAGAAATAAACCGTTCATTTAATAAGGTTTTTATTTAAAACATTATATATACATTTACAATTACGCCCTTGGGCATGTTTATTGTTATATTTTTAATTTCCTCTAGGAACTATTAATTTTGGGATACAACCTCTAACAAATAAAGGGACTATTAACAACTGACTTTAACTTTTTACGTAAATACATCATGATTTTATTCACTATTATGATATTTTTTATAACATTGCGGTCATTGTAAAGGTTTTGTTGAAACTACATAAATTACCGAAAGTTTTCAATTCGCAACATATTGGACAAAGGTAATTAACAGATATGTAGAAATTGTCAACAAAAAAATATTTAGGTGCATTTTAATTTTCAATCATGACTTAAACAGCAGCTTCAATATGCCTTAAGCGAAGTAAAATTTTAATATAGATTGACAAATGACGCACAGAGATTCGTTACAAAAAGGCTCCTTTGAGCGAACGTTGTGTATTTAATAACGCATGGACCGTAACGAAAGTGGGGCCATCTCGGCCTTGCGCGGTAGTCTGGTCGCGAAACTGGAACGGCAATAGCACAAAATAAAGTGAAAACGCATCTCCTTGTCGAGTCAAAATGGCACAGTAGTATTTTTGACCGGTATGTAGGCACGACCACCGCTGGCTTTATAAATTTTCGTGAGTACTTCCTGAGTGTGTAATTTCGCAGATTAAAGTCAACTATTGAATCTATATAATACTGCCTAAAGAATCTAACACTTAGGAAAGAGATATTTAGCTCTATCTAATGTATAGAGCCTATATCTTTGATTGTATCAGCAGAACGATGAACTAGAGTTAAGAAAATTAGTATAGAGTTAATTAAGAAATTATTGGCTGAATAATTTTATTAATTTTACGACGGGCTTATTAGGGGTGTTTTTATAGCTGGCCGTTTTCTTATTTAGCTAACTATCGCATTGTAAACCTCGGGATACCGTAGGGCGATATACCAGTGATTCCGTTCACTGATTATTTTGTAGCAATAATTTCTGTTGCTGTAAAATTACATAATACGCAGGATGCGGCTAGTAATCTTAGGCATAGCAACTGGAACTATGCAAGATTCATTGTATAAGTATTTGTAATATGATAAATATCTAGGTACGTGATGCAGATGTGTTATATACTGCCGAGTTGCTGATGCTGGAATGTCCACGTTTTGTAATCAATACCAAGTAAATCGCAAGAAAATATGTAAGTGACGTAAAATACATATGTCATAGGTAAGCAGGTGCATGCAATATTCATAAAGCAATCGGAAATGTGAATAATTGGATTTCGCGCGTTATCTGGCATGCTTAGGAAAGATATGAGGGTCCATAATATCCCTTTGTGCAATGTTAACAATTTAAAATGCAATTAAAATGTGAATCAATAAACACAGAAGCATAAATGGAGTTCCATTCTATTATTAATCTATATAAAGTTAAAAGAATTTAAAGCTATGGGAGGCTCGCAGTTAAAGCTTCCTCAATTCCAGCTGTGAAAGGTGAAATAACATAAACAGCAATTTAAAACGTTCACAAGGTGTTCAAATACCACAGGAGCTGTGGTCCAGGAAATAAGTCCTTCGGTGAATTTTAAGCGAGCTCGTCAGTTCAATGCCTCGCTATATTTCTCACGGAGCGCGCCGTTCAACATCGAAAACCATAAATTTTATCGCGCCGATACGAGTATTGCAATATACGCCTCCACAATATTAAACACAAAGATTTTTCCGGTACTCAAATGACCTTGATATTTATTTTCTTTTCGCTTATAAATTTTCATTAAACAAACCCAATATTAATTAGATCCTAACAATTTATCGAAGTTTGAATCGGAACAATTGCAAAGGATCATCACTATCAATCGTTCATCTTTTATCTTCTTTTAAACTGTTTTATAATCATGCGCAATAATCATTTCATAATGGATATTACATAAATATTCATTTTATGTTCGTAGATTACAAAAAAAATATCGTATTATGTTATTGTTGTCTACGCGTAGTTCTATAAACTTGCAATATTAGGCCTACGTCGAATAAATATTATGTAAGTTTAAATAATTTTCATAAATCTATATTATTAAGTATAGGTGCCATTAATTAAAGTCAGATTGCAAAATGCCCGTCCTCGGATTTCAAGCCATCGTAGCCACGGGGCACGCAGGATAACGCTCGAAAAGAGATTGCAAAAAAAATCGATAAAATATTAGTGACTCTTTACTAAATGTAATAACAGAAAAGAGCTGATATATTATTTTATCAAAAGTTATTATGTAGAAGCAAATAAAATTTGCGTAATCAAGAAGTAGGAAAATACTGGTAAATGCACATTTATTTTCCTAAATACTTCCATATGATGACACAGAATATTGCATAAGGCAAGTATGACCATGCAAGATTCGTTGAAACTATGAATAACAGTTTGATTTTTAAGACTTAAAAATGATTCGACGACATTGACATATTTCTGGACAAAAATTTGGAAGTAAAGAATTAAAAATGAATGTGTAAACCATTATCAGTAACGTTGAATCATAGGGACATCAAAATTTGATCAACAGAATCGAAATTCAACGACTTTAACCTTGTGAACTTGTGATTAGTGGAAATAATTTTGTATTTACCTCAATATTTGTTATTTAAAGGAAATACAGAAATAATGTAACAGATTCCAATAAATGCCAGTGTATATAATATAGAAATGGAGTTTCCAGACGATCGAAAAACACAATGCGAAAAATATGTAAATGTGTATAATATATTTCGCTATCTTATAGAACAGTTTTGTACAGTTGTCTGAATAGTTCAGCTATCCTTCTCTGCTCTTGTATTTGGACTTATTTGAAATTAACGTTAGGTTGGTTATAGGTAATAATTTATTATAACTAATGTGATTTAAAATAAATGAATAATTTTACTTAACGGAAAACTAAAGTCGCCTTTTATACCAAACAACGTATATGGACAATTCACATAAGATAAACAATATCAACATGTTTGTCTTTGCGTGGCGTTGGTTTGCCCATTGTGGATTATCTTTAGAAATTTTGTAAAGTGTATCAGTGACGTTAAGTAGCCAAGGTGGCTGTCCATCTACGTCGTATTTACCTTAATAATGAGTAAAGAGAACCTATTCTTACATATAAGGACACCGTGAAACCGTTGAACAATATACAAAGTTGATTGAATCAGACAGTTCTGTGACAAACCCCTTCTTTAATGAATACTCTCATGTCTCTTTTTGTAAGGGTTATTGATCTTTGAGTTTAAATTACTCAGAAAGTAAAATTAATAATTATCTGAGGCTTGTTTACTTCCTTATAATTCTGGTTTATACAGGATAATATTTTCTGCAATAAAATCTCATTTACGTTTATAGACATTAATTAGCAAATAACGATAAATGTGTATGTAAGTTAGGAATTAGTAATTAGTGGAGAGCTGTAACACGTTATATAGGGGGAAACATATTACAGGTAACAGGATACCAGTTTATTTGTATCATATTCATGGTCACGTTATAATTTAATATATTTTAGATGGCTGAAATACTGCTACTAAAATCCAGAAACGAACTCGTAATAGTCTCAGGCCTACCTTCGTGGCTTCCGGATCAAATTAAAAAGAAATATAAGGGCACAGATTGAGATACTGACTCCATGATATTATAACAATAAATATAGACAAACATCCAAGATCCGGCCCAATCAGAAAATGATCATTTTCAATGATGACCTGACCGAGGATCAAACCCGGAACCTCCAGAGTAGCGATCAGGCACGTTAACCGTTAAACTACGGAGGTCGCCATTCAAAAATTAATATTCAACACTGACCTGTACACAAGGTTTGCTAAGAGAGACACATAGTCCGTCGGCATCCTTGCTGTAGTGTTCCACCAGCTCTTGGAGGGTTCGGAAGGTGGTGCGTCTCGCTATGAAGAAACCGCCTTCGTCCAACTGCCTGATCCGGTAGTGCTTCACTGTGTCCCCGTCTCGCACTAAGGAAAAAGTGCGAAATTAGTTAACGTTTGATAAAACTAACAAGTACTTAAATGAAATAAAAATAAAATATCACCGACACACCTCTTGCTTTGGGGGTTAGTTAAAACACAGCTAAAATCAAAATACGAATTATTCAAATCCGTTCATCTGTTACGGAGCTATGATGACACAGACAGAATGACACACACATACATCAAACTTATAATATTTTTTTGCGTAGGGGGTTAAAAGAAGCTTTACCAGACCACGCTATTCTCTCTTCTCTCTAGTGTGCTTTGTAAGATTGTATCACGAACATGTTTGAGCTTGAGATAGAGCAAGCTCGTTTAATAAATGTTTATTGCCGCGCTGACATACTTAAGTGTTCATTAATACCAAAATTCTAGTACTAGGTTCAGTAGAAAATAGAAGCCGGATTCATTATACATTAAAAATTATTATTATGTTATCTCCAAATAAATATTTAATACTTCGGTCATACTAGCAATTCTTCGATCGCAGACTTTTTTATTCTCTTTGTAACACTGGCTCATGTTTCTTTTTTATTATACAGCCGAACATAAAACTGTACACAAGTTGTTCTATTTTCGGCGTTTTTTAAATTATGAACATCTCAAAACAGGTATAGTACGTCAATGTCAACCCTTCTCAAAAGATTTGACCATTTTAGTATCTTCTTCAACCTTGACATTGGCAAATCATCGTTTCGTTGAATAATGAAGCCAAACGATGATTTGCCAATGTAAAGAAGAAAAAGGGAATCAGTCATTTGAAACATTTAATAAATCATTATTATTTATTTCTATCACTACAACTATCATTACAGGATGCCTTATGCGATGGAGAAATGTTATCTATACATATAATAAAATTGTAACTGAGTTATGCCTGTATGTACATGGGAGAAATTAAAGAAAAAAATATATAGGGGCTCTTTATGGGGCTTATAGAAGCCAAAACGATTGTTTTTAGAATTTTTGTCTGTCTGTATGTTTGTACGCGCATCACACAAAAGCTACCGAACGGATCTGGATGAAATTTGGCACAGCGATGGACTAGAACCTAGAATAAAAGATAGGCTACTTTTTATCCCGAAAAAATGTACGGTTCCCAAGGGATATAATTGTAACCGAGCAAAAACGTATTGCAATTATCGTAAAATCTATGTGGACGAAGTCGAGGGCATTAGCTAGTATTTAATAATTAATTAATTATCATAGCATATTCTCTTGTAAAATCACTCAACAGCGCAATAAATAATATCAGTCCTATTAGAAATGAGGTTGATGGTGCCGAGCTATTATAAACAGCCTTAAGGAATTAACAGATACACACGTCTTTGTCGCTTACAGGGTAGACAAAGCCAAGTGTTAAGAGACTCGAAGGCCACGTTTAGCTAAACGATGGTATCTCACCGTTTATAGTTATGAAGAACTTCCTGTTTTAAAAGTAGCTGGCACAATTTACGAGTAAACCAGAAATTAATATTAAATGTATAAATGTAAAGATGCAATAAGTATGATACCAGATGACAAATCGACACATACCTACAATAGTTTACAGTGAAGAGGTCATATACGAGGCGAGGAAGTAATAATTAGTATATTTTATTAGTACCTATATTACAGGAACAAGGATAAGGTCAAGCAACACAAATATGAATATGGCATTGAATTTTTCGCTGACCGTAATACTGACATATTTTAAAGAATATGTGCTAAATAAAAATAAATATATAACTTTAAAGATGTTTGAAGTTCTTTAAGAGTTGCAAGCCATTTTGAGCTAAGATTTTCATCAAAACAATACAGAAATAGTGGTTTTTCTAGTAAATGTAATATGACGCATAATCTCATTGTCTCACTGTTAAGCAACATAGAAGTGAAATATTAGAAAATGACAAAGTCTACAATAAACAAAGTCTGAATATATGTTTTGTGTATGCAAATATTATTTTTCTCTTAGCATAGTATCAAAGTTTTTAGCAGCCGCATGAATTAACTGAAGTGAAAGAATTGAAACTTCGCTTTCATTTATTGAGAAAGTTATTGGAAAATGTATGATTTTTACTGCTATGCGAAAATAAGCAATAATTCTATGAGCTTCTTGTGTGTTCACATGAGAAGGACGTTTAATATTGTTAGGTTCCCAAGTCATGATCATTGACTCTGATGACTTCTGTGGATATGATCGTTCTGATGCCTCAGGTTAAGAGAATGTGAGACTTGCATCAATTTAATCTCCTATTGATTAATAACAATTTTATTGATTCCATTTAGATCTTCAGATATTTTTTATACCATTATTATTTTAAAGTCAATTTTTTTTCTTAAATCATGATGATCTTTGTATCATCATTTCAGTTAATTTTAATTTGGTTTTATACTACATTATGTAGTCATTGTCAATAGTCTCTAAATAGCAATAAATTCGGGTAATAATGTACGTTCAAACTTACACAAAATAAAGACGGTTTATTTACGTCAGCAAAGTGTACTTACGTAGTAACAATACAGTATATAATAAAAACAATATGTTATAGTTTTGACGTATTTTTTAATAATAGTTTTGAATGACATTTATGAAGAACTTGTCAATATTTACCTTAACTTTGTAAATAAGAATAGCATAACTAATTATAATTAATTATACATTTTTTTAATTATAAAAAGAATTATTTCATTCATATTATTCATTGTTAGCTTACTTTGTGATTATAAAATTTGTTCAGTAATTTAGTATCTTCTACTGCATTATTGAAACAATATTGCATCTTTATATTATTATGATTCACCAAGGGTTTACCAAGTTTTATGCATTATTCAACTATAATATTGCCAATCGCGTGACGTTTCGGGATAATTGTCAATCTGCATACATATGCAATCAGCATGCAGGCCGGTGTTGTGCATCGTAAAGAACCTTAACATTCGCTTCAGGATATATAATGCGAATAAATCACGTGAGGTATGGAAGGATTGGCCCAGTTATGTCAATATGATGTAATGAAATGGCGGTATGCGAATCGTGTCTTCGAACAAATGCAAAATATTACTTCATTTGTGCAGGTTTTCCGTCTTTGCGGCGACTGATTGCATTTTTATATCTAGAGGTAAGTGTTATACGTACCTCTAAATATAAAAACGCAATCGTGTAAGTAACTGCCTTTTTAAAATTCTGAATCATTAAAAATCTGTAAGTCACGAATCGATGTAATTAAGTTTCAAGTTAGAAAAGCAGAGTCACGTAAATTTGCTTCAGGCTTACATCAAAATGTTTCTAGAAAAATCTCGTGTCAATAAATAGTTTCATTTACTATTTTTGGTCTTAAATTATGATGAACGACAAACTAATTAATATTCCACTAATATCATTCAGGCTGGCGAACAGATGTGCTATGCACATATTTAATATATTACTGGTAACCCGTTCCACGTATAAACGGATACAGTTGCCGGCTTAAGAATAGCAATTAGTATGAGAAATAGGACTAGCATCGAGAAGGCTTTGTTCCCACGCCTTAGTAAGATTTTAGAAAAAGTGAGACCGGTTTTGTGTCAGGATCGACTCGAGGTTCACGTTTCTTGGCAGGTAAACAAAAGCTTTGGTAAGTGTTTTCGATGTTTATTTGGTAAATATAAAATTTTCTGCTTCATGTTATTCTTAGGTAATTATTAGTACTATTCAAAAAATTAATAACTAGTCAATCATGTACTTTGCCTGATGTAAAAACACATAATATTTTTAACCTGCAAGAAGTAATTTACAAGCACTTATTTATAACAGAAAAACCAGCATCGGTACTAAACAGTTCTAGCAAATTTCTCATTCATTGAATTTTTTTTTTACGTTCTTTAAAAATTAGTTATTGTTTTTGATAATAATATGTACTTCAAATGTCAAAATTTTTACGGTAGCAGAGCACTAGGATGATGTTAGATAGTATATTTATGTGGTTTTAATTACCTGACAGCGAGAAGTCGTTGTGCCGGCTCTCTGAATCTCGAATGAGGAAAGCGCCATGCTCGTTTTCCGGTAGAAGCAACTTCTTCTCCGCTTCGATTCGTTTTATTTTGCGGAAGTACCATCTGCAACAAGCGGAGTCGTTTAGTATAAATGAAATAAACGCCCTCAATAGATTGAGGTAAAATTAAATACAATTATGGTCCATACAATTTTTCCTTGGAACTCACTCTAAAATAGGTAGTTCGAAATGGTATTTTTCATTCTTTGTATTACATGAAATTTAATCCATAGCCCGTTAGATATACGCTGTCTGTCTATTAATAATCGATAAGACAGGGAAACATATGGTTCTATGAACAAATACAGTCCATATATTAAATACAATTATGCTCTATACAATTCTTCCTTGGAACCCACTCTATAATAGGTAGTTTGACCTGGTAAATATAAAATTGTTAGAATTGGTATTTTTCATTATTTGTGTTACATGAAATTGAATCTATAGCACGTTAAGTATACGCTGTCTGTTTATTAATAACCGATAAGACAGGGAAACATACATACATATGTTTCTATGAACAAATACATTCCAGCACAAGATTATATTATTACTAGAGGCCGCCCGCGACTTCGTCCGCGTGGAAACCCCATGAAATTCAATTAGGAATCAATCCCGCGGGAACTCCGGGATAAAAAGTAGCCTATATGTTATTCTGGGTCTTCAGCTACCTACATACCAAATTTCATCGTAATCGGTTCAGTAGTTTTTGCGTGAAAAAGTAACAAACAT
>JADGIL010026165.1:0-16285 GCA_020352625.1 Cactoblastis cactorum | reverse complement strand
AAACGTGTCAATAGATGGCGACACATGCGTTTTAAATATTATAAATGCGAAAGTTTGTGAGTAGGTCACTACTGAACCGATTACGATGAAATTTGGTATGTAGGTAGCTGAAGACCCAGAATAACATATAGGCTATTTTTTATCCCAGAGTTCCCGCGGGATTGATTCCTAATTGAATTTTATAGGGTTTCCACGCGGACGAAGTCGCGGGCGGCCTCTAGTTATATGTATAAAATAAATTGTTTTGACACACATGATTTCCTATCAACTCATAAATACATTATTTTCTACATTGTGCAACTTTTGCGTACAATGTAAAAACGTACAACGTTGTACAATGTAAAAATATCATAACTTAACCTTTAATTAAACTCAATGTTCCCTGCAACAGGAACTAGCGATGCTATCTAGTGAGTTATTATCTTTAAGAGTTGCATTAAAATATTATTACCCTTCGAGATCGCGTGGGCCTAAATTTCACGGTGAACACTAATGAATTGAAACAATGGTTCCATCTTAGATCAGATAGTGGCGGTTGTAGGCGAGCACGTGGGAGACCCTATTAGCTAGGTAAGGGCACGTTATATGTCCACACCACATTGGAATACCGCCTACGAATAATCTAAGGCATATATACCTATCAGACAGACGAAGACAATACGGAAATATTACTATTAGACACGCATAGGCCAATAATAAATAAATATTTTTTAGGAATAAAACTTTACCTCTTAATTTTGATGTCTGATAAAACACACAAGTAATGTTAATTAACCAATTTTTCTCTTGCTCTATTTGTTAAATATTTAAGGGAATCGTGGTTTGGTCACAATGAACGGGTGCATACTGTATATTATTAAAAAGTTCAACTTAATTTGGCATAAGAATGAAATATCATAATCATAAAGCATTTTTTACTATTATACTCTCTACGTTTATCTACAAGACGCTTATCATATCCGTTTTAGTCAGTTACACGAAGATATATTTTCCCTGAAATTTGTGAAAGTATGCCATGTATGTGTGTTTGTAACGCCGCCTTACTGCAATGATGATGGGGATTCATCCCACTGACAACAGAGTTGGGATATTGTGTGAAATTGCAATTTCATGTTGGAAAGCTCAGCTTTTGTGCAATCAAAGCTTTAAAGCTCTTGTTAATCACCTACGCAACGTTTTTAGCGTTAACTGAGAGCTATTTGTATCAAAGTTATTTGGGAAGTTTACACATTATTATATTCACTACACTAGATTTAACTGAAACATCGTTTGTGTGAATTTTCTACTCTTTCAAGACAGCGCTGGACGCAGGAAACTATCTTTGCTTTTATGACAATCAGCGAGCATGTGTGTATAGATCTGAAAACGAAACAAACTAATTATAATATATAATTAGAATAATAATAAAAGCGGTAATATTGAATACTTGTCGCACAGTTCGCATTTTTTTTTATTTTGATTCATAGTCGTAATTCTATTTAATCATTAATCCTTATTTTTTCTTTGAAAAAGGTTTACGTTTGGCTACAAGGCCACGCAAACTGTAAAATCCCCAATACCGTATTTGGAAGATACATAAAACAATTTTAATAAAATAATAATAATATTTTAAATTAACAAATCCATCCATTTTCTCTTTAAAAAAATAACTTAGGATATCCAACATAAATGGACGGTAAACAGAAAAGGAGGATGTATGGAAGAGATTAGGGGAGCTTTTTGCCTAGCTGAGGGATAACCTCCGCGATGTAATGCCTGTCTGCTACGCGAAGTCCCCGGGTTCGATTCCCGGTCAGATCATGATGGAAAATGATCTTTTTCTGATCGGCCTGGGCCTTGGATCTTAATGTACTTGTTAGAATGTTACAAGTCTCTATATATATATTTATTTATTTGTATACAATTAGGCAGCGAGTTTATACTATAACCTAAATAGAAAAATATTATGGTACTTTTCAGAAAAACTATCACCTTGGGTTAGGGTTAAACAGTAGTTTAAATACTTAAGTATTAAGTATATTACTCTTACAATGCAGACTAATATAATGAAGATAGAGAATATCGCGCACCCTTATAAGGCATGGCTTTTTGTTTATTTTAATTTAAATATATAAAGAAACCATCAGAAATATTATCATTACTGAGATATGCACTGATGCATAAAATTCTGAGCTACATATGCGGAATGTCGAATTTACTGCAAACAGAAGGAAATTGCCACTGCTATGCACACAGTCGCCATTTGCAAATTGCATTACTTACATTGTGGATAGATACCGTTGCAAAATATAAAATTTAGCTCTTGGCTTGAAATATTGAAAGCTGCTTGCAAAATATTGAGATTTTATTGTCAGTAAACGTGTTCAGTAGAAATATCTTTTAATGCAATAAATTTGGGAAATTTATAGTAAAAAAAGTTTAAAAAATAAAGTTCGACTTCATTTACCTACTTGATCAAGGTCGCAGGAAGACGTTGGGCGCAGGTTGCTTTTTTCATCATCTTGTCAGGTCATCTTGGTCATCTTGGCAGGTCGTAAAGGCTTATGTAGAAGCAGTGGGCTTACAGCGTCTGCAATACAGACGTGATGATGAAAAAAGTCCTTTAGAAGATTCTCGCAAAAATAGTATTAAAAGTAAAAGTAAAAACTTAATGACATACCATAGTGTACTTATAAAGTGGTCCATTACCGAAACTGATTAATCGTTTAATAATTAGTTGATTTCCAAGTATTTATGACGACCTTGTATTATTTTAAAGGAAATCAATAATCCTTGAACTTGAACTTGATTTATAAATAGAAAACAAAGGATTGTCTAGCTATAAAAATATTGTTGAATACAATAATCGAATGGCCAATTATAGAAACATTTGTGGTTTTGACTTATACGGCACATATTGATAACTTACCCATACATATTACAAAATTATGCAATAGATTTATGATGCTATGATTAAGTTATAACTGTTTGCCAATTGATCGGCAACAATAAACATAGAAATATTTATCTAATATTTCATTTGGCGACTGTTTCGGTTACATATTAATTAATTGAAACTCTGTTGTCAATAGACGTAAGGGTGGCGGGATGGGTCACCCCAGAATTGTGTGGTGCTCACCCCAGAAATGAGCGTAAACACACTAGTCTGGAAGTCAAAATCAAAAAGGTTTTATTTTAGCGTTTCGGAACGACCACTACTGAGAACACGCCGATAGAAACTCAGCAGTATTGGTCCCTACAAGCCCGAAGGGCTGCAGACAAATATGGAGAGCTCATCGCTTCTTTTTTACACTTTAAATATATGTATTTCATATATTTGAAGATTTATCCATTGAAATCATTGCATTATTAATAGTAATAATCTCCTATTACATCAAAACTTTCCAAAGGGCATCTCAAAAGTCCAGGTCAATATGCCCGTGATTTCGTCAAGGAGAAATATAAAACAACACACAAATCTAAATATGTAACAATAAAAAAGTAAACTTGTCAGACTGTGGTGAAACCACACGAAATGCAATGTTTATTTCAGTGCTTGCTTCCTCACAGTTATTTTAACTCGCCGTTTGTGTAATAACTTTAACCAGGCACGCATAAGAACTTAATTGTATACAAAACAACAACAAATATCAGAGTGAGAATCTATTTAGGGTTCCGCGCGTGCCCAAAGGCGAATCTAAGACTTCGCTGTCTGTCTGTCTCCTGACAATATCTCATGAACCGTGCAAGTTAGACAGTTGAAGTTTTCGGAGATTATGTATTTTTGTTGACACTAAATGTATACATTGAAATAATTTAAGGAGGGGTTTCCATACAAGAAATGTGATTTTTTTCCCTTTTTCATAGCTAGTGGTACGGAACCCTATGTGCGAACCGAACCGACCGAACCGGATTCGACTCGCACTAGGCCGGTTTTATTAAATAATTTATTTATTTACTAAAATTGACAATACTGAGGAGTCGCATGGCATGTGACAATTGAAGAAATGGGTGGGTTTAATATTTGTCCGATGATTACTTTTTTCTACGCCTATTTTTTGACAGAAAGTACAGAAGTATTCACGAGTATTTTAAGATATTTTTCTTATATTTCAAGTATATGTGGATATATGTATTTGAAATATTAAGAATTCGATATCTTTTATTCATACTTTTCTTTATATCAGGTTATAGTACGAATACTGTATGTGGTATTTCCATTATTTTATTTGAGAGGCTCGTAAAAGCATACCCGCACAATGCAGCCCGCATGTAGCACTGCAGTTGTATTGCATTTCTATACTAACCGCACAAGATGGGGGACCGTCTGGATTGTAGGCACGTACATATCATCTTGTAAAAATTTATTTAAACCTCTATTTTTACTTATAATCTTTTTCATGACTTTGCTTGAATGACAATAAAAATTATATTATGACTCCGTTGATTTATTGGTGAAAACTGCATGGAAATCCGTGCAGTTGTATTTTTTTTTATTGATATGATTTTGGGCCCCCTAGCTTCATTCTTTAAACATTTCGTAGTATTTTTTTTTTAATATTAGTAAGCTGTAAGTTGCTACTTTGTATATCGAGTCCTTTTCCAAAAACATTATTCATTCAATATTATTATTTTTTTATTTACACGAAACTTTAATTGCATTTAAATCCGTTCTCCCATGAACACATCATCAGTGTAATTCGCGTCATTTATTATGCCCATGTGTCTACCGCTAAAATGGGTAAGTAAAAAAAGGAATAACCAAGGCATAACCGCATACAGCCATGAGAATGTCTGGCCTGCCCCAGGCGCCCCAGAACACATATACAAGGCCCGACTTAGCATCTTTGCATCCATATACAGAGTATGACTCAACATTGTCTACCATATTGAGATTATTCCTCTTGTACTCCTCATCTTGGACCTATGGTGCAAACTGAATTTTTTGCAATTGATCCCTATAATGAATTTTCATTAGGAGCCATATAAAAGCACTAGTCTGTGTGTGCGTTTTTTTTAGTGTATCGTTTGATTAAATTGAATATTATATTCAATTTTATATACATGTTTTATGTATATATTATTATATACATCAAATTAATAGATACTGACAAAAAGTATCATATGCCACTCTCCAGCCCTTCAACTATGTACAAATACAAAATCACACTATATAATCAGTCGTTTTGATTTGACGTGAAAGACGGCCAAACAAACAACTTTGACATTTAAAATATTAGTATGGATTACAAGATTTTTTAAAATCAGTACAGTAATACAGTACAGTTGTCAGGCAAATATAAAATTATTTTTATTCTCATTTATGCTCATGTTTTGTACGTAATAGGAAAAAGTCTTCTGTAAGCCCCCACAAGGACAAATATATTAAGGACAAAAGGAATAACGCCATATTCCAGACAATATGTCTCAATTTGTATGCAAGTCCTACAAACGATAATAAAACGTTCATTCAAGTCTGCCTCGTGCCAAATTAAACAAGGTTATGCCGACTTTTTTTCTAATCAATGGTTTTAATTATGCGAAACAAATAAGGTGTTGATACTTGCCAAGACGAGCGTGGTACCTGTCTGTATTATTTACTTCTATTAACATATTTTAGTCAAGTTTCATTATAAAGGCAACTACATTTGCATAATTCAACATATATCTACGTACACAGGGCTTTTGCATAAACGAATTTCTCTACGTTGATAATGAATAACCCGTAATAATCTCAGATTTAATCTAATATCCGCCACCCTAACAATTTGTATCAGCTAAGGAGTACATTGTAGATAAATTAAAGCGTCAAGTAACTTTATGAGACATGTTAATATTTTCTCTCATATATTTGACACTAACGTCATGTATTCGTAAAAATCAACAAGAGAACCTAATTAGTCTGTCTAGATAATCCAGTAGAAATTGTATCCTTTCGTAGATGTACTTTGGAGCTAAATTAATTTGATAATAAAGGCGCCTACTTCATGAATTATTTCTACTTGCCATGCCTAATTGTATTAACGTGTTATAAAAAATGTCGACGTCGTTATTGTTATATGAACATGTATCAAGAAGTAGGCGACGACGCACAGTCAGACAGTTGTCATTTACATATTTTTAATTAATCAGTGGCCAGTAACTAGACTACTTGCTACTTGTTTTATGCTATGCTGACACGTTTCATCGCATCTTTTATCGACTATTAGATATTCAGTGACTATGTTTCATTGATTGTTACTTCGGAGCAAAAGCATTGATAGTATTTCAGGTGCAAATATGGTGCAATTAACTATGGATACTTCAACATTCCATTTGCGGTACACTATACTTTTCTATAGACTTCTTGAAGGAATCCTAAAATCCTGTATGAGCGTTTTGCGTATATACTTATTGGTGTTTTAATTGGGAGTTGCTCACACTAGCGCGCATCGGACCGGTTTGAGGCGGATCTCGTGATTTCATCTACAGTTACTGTAAGGCAATGTAGCACGTTCTTATAAAATAATTAAAATAAAAAACAATATATAGGGACAAATCACACAAATTGAGTTAGCCCCAAACTAAGTTCGAGACTTGTATTATGAGACACTAACTCAACCATACTATATTTTATACTAAATACATATATAGATAAACAGCCAAGACCCAAGGCCTGAGTGTCAGTCAAGTACGTTAACCGTTACACCACGGAGGTCGACAATAATTGCAATTATAATATGGGCAAACTATGTTATTATCTTAAGTTTTGCGTAAGCCTCCACCTGGACACAGAGATCTAAAAACGCTCAACAATCTGTGGTAAATCAGGCTAAAAGAAAATAAAAATGGGGTAAGCGTAATGGGAGAGTTATTTCTCGAAGTTAGTATGTCTCCATACAAAGTAAGTATAATTGGAAATTAAACCGCATTCTCATTAACAATTAAAGTAATAAGGTTATGTTTGTCACTTGTTAATGTCCTTTTAAGTATTACTATAGTATTATATAATCTGTAACTAAAGTACCTAAATAGACATTGATATGACCGTTGGTATCGAAACTACTGGCAATGTTTTAAATGAGGATCATGAAAGCCATTATGCTAATTTATAGACGTTTTATCGCACGGGCGCCTCGTAGACATGACTTCTCATATAAACACAGACTAATAAAATATAATATTAAATGGAAATTATTCCGATGTATCGACCTACAGGTCACCGTTAGATTTCTATAATCGCTCGACATTTTATATGATAATGGTCTTAATAAATATAGAAAGAATAAAACATGAGATAAGTTCTCCTGTAATGGATAATGTATGTTTTGAAGACAGATTTATGTTGGTGTGAATATGTGTAGAGGTATATTTGTAGTAGCATGAAGGATTGACGCCAGATGGTGATACGAGATCCGACGCAATGGTCTGTTTAAATAACCAGTATTTACCAGTACTGTATAAATAGATTGTTGAACTACCTAGCTCAAAGCAAAGCTATATAAGGGCTCACAATTTATTTTTCGTGACATATCTATATGCAATGAAATTAATCCCCCTGGCCTGATCAAGATGGAAAATGATCTTTTTTTGATTGGCCTGGGTCTTGGATGTTTTACTATATATGTATGTATGTATTCGTTATGAAACATAGTATTGTAGAGTGAGTATCCCATAATGTGTTTTATTATATTAGAGATTACTTTGGGGCTAACTTAATCTGTGTGATTTATTCCTTTATATTTATTTATTTGTCAGTTTTTGATATCGCTAAGTAACTAAGAAAACGAAAAATATGTCAGCTGCTTCTCTTATACAGAATTACAATAAAAAATTGGAGGATAGGGGTTTTTTATAGGCCGGCAACGCTTCTGTAACCCCGTGGGTGTTGCAGTTGTCTATGGGCGTCGGTGATCACTTAACATCGCGAGACCCGCCTGCTCGTTTGCCTCTCTCTGACATAAAAAATTAGTATATCTATCTATATCTGTTATAGAATTGAATCGACGAAAACCAATCGATTAGAGCGAAATGGTCGAAATACCGCGGCACGATAAAACTTGAGTTAAAGAATTATTTTTTTATTTATTGTATTTAAAGAACTATCGTCATGTTGTATTATTCCATTCTTATGAATTAGCAATAAATAAGAATCTTACGACATAATCTTGGCCTTTATTGTATCCAAGTATAAATGAATATCGAC
This sequence comes from Cactoblastis cactorum, assembly GCA_020352625.1. Lineage (NCBI taxonomy): Eukaryota > Metazoa > Arthropoda > Insecta > Lepidoptera > Pyralidae > Cactoblastis > Cactoblastis cactorum. The sequence continues at coordinate 8,121 of JADGIL010026165.1, read as the reverse complement.
GATTAGTTTCGGTTTTTTGTGATTGGAATTAGTGATGTTTTTTTCTAAATTTACAGACAATTTAACCATTTTTGCGGCCGTTGACCTGAAGTCAATGTAATTTTATACAATAAAAAGTTGTCGCCAATGAACTATAATTTAAAAATTTATTAAAGTATAATTAAATTTAGCAAATAAATGAAGACTTTTTTATATAAGCGGAATGCTTATTTTGTTTTGTGTAAATCAATGACAAAGTTCATTCGAAATTACTTTTTAGTTATTATAATAAGAATTCATTTTTACCACAAGGAAAATAAATGTCATTAAAGTAGGGATATAAACAACAGAACAACACTTACAGATCTTTGAATTACTGTATACGAGCTTGGTGCAAGCGTGTGACGCGCATGACTATTACTAGTATAATATTATATAATCTGTGCTATTAGAATGCAACAAAATAAGAGGATCAATATGCGCCGCAAAAAACGAAGTGTCCTCGCGTTCGACGTCTGTCAGTCTGGCGATCGTTGACCCGTGTCATGCGCCCGCGCAGGATCCCCACACCGCATCGCTTGCACTTCGCCTGATGCAGGCTCTGAGTCATAACATTGATTGACAAATTAGACGCTTGATTTATTTTGAAGGTCGCAATGTGTTGTATGACTTTTAAAAAGGGGCAATTCGGAGCAATGAATGAAGACAATGGATAGAAGTATAATTAATACACAGGTACTGCTAAGTACCTATGTGAGTAATACTAGTCTCACAAATAATATACTATATGTCATTTCTGTCATTGTAAGATTAATGTACTAAAGACCAACATAGATTATCATAAGCTTAACAATATAACTCCAACAAAATCTGATTAATTACATCACGATCTTAACGAGATTTAAAAAAAACCACAATGAATGAAAAATTGAATTGGTCGAAATGAAATCGTAAAGGTTAAGGTTCGTCAAATGTGTACATTTATGCAAACACTGGACAGGTTTCACTAGATAATAATTTTCATATTTAATGATTTCCCATTTGTTTAGAGATTATTTTTGAGCATTTCATGAAAAAAATTATATTTTATAATCGAGAGCGTCAAGAGGCAGGGGTCTAAACGGACACAGCGGCCGGGTGTTACGCGCAATGGGGTTTTTACGGCCGGACCCCCAATTTGTGTATCGTAAAATAAAATACTCATTACCTATAACGCAATGACATCATATCGCTGTGGTTACATCACTGAGCAAGTACGTGAGCGCCCATTAATTCGTTTCATAGCTGAGTTTGTAGGCCTATTGTTACTTGTCACTAATAGTATGTATGTTAACAAACGTGGCTAACAGCTCGCCTGCAGCGATCATTGCATTGATGTAGTCAGAAATATGTACTTACATGACATATCTAAATAAAAGCTGGTTATTTTGCTTAAACTGTATGAAGTCTGCTGTCCGGCGCAATAAGCAACTAAAAATAAATTAGTGTTGTCTATGATTTCAATAATATTATTTATTTAAAATTTAATGACGAATGATAACTAAAAAAATATAAATATCATCAGTTTTCAAACTATTTTATTAATTAGCTGTAATAAGGGTTCCGTTCCCAAACCTTTTACTATGACTTCGTTGTCTGTCTGTCACCAGGCTATATTTCATGAACCATGAGGGTTAGACAATTATTAAAGGTAGAATTTTTACAGATGCTGTAGTTTGGCTGCCGCTTCAACAACATACCATAAAAAAAATATATTTAAGAGGGCTCCCATGTAACAAAAGTGATTTTTTTTATTGGTTTTTGTTTTATAATGAAGTATTCAAAGATCTATATGTATTTATAAATTATCTTTAAAGATAAATACTAAAACTAATATTAAATAAATATCTCATACAAAAAACGTGATATTTTGAAGGTTTTTAAAATAATGGTAAGTAAAACTATTACCCTTATTACGCGAGTCCGACTTGTTTTTGTTTATTGAAATAACATATTTGAAAAATTGAAAATTAAAATATATTTTGGCCACTGAAGAAATTAATAAATATCGTCAACATTCTTTCAATCGGTGTTAACACTCACTTGGGTCTAGCCTAATGCGTTACGAGTTACACAATGTTCCAGCATAAACGGCATGTTAATCAAAAGATATCGGGTTACATTCCCGCTTCCTCATTCCCAGCTGGTCGGCTTATCATGGAGATGTTTATGACATCCATCCTATAAGTAAAACAATTAATTTTATCGTGCTTTTTCATTAAAATCTACACGGAGGAGTCTTTATTGCTAAGTATAGCTTTGGGTTGAAGAATTTTTACACTGTTTTAAATTCATAATAGGTTTTACCTAAGTTTTAACTTGAAATCGCCATAACAATACTTCAGATAAAGAAATCTATTGTTGCAAAAAAACAGCGCATATGAAAAAGAAATGTCTTTGGCAAAGGTATCCAAAGCCATTGTTTATGATGTGATATATCTATGTAAAAAAGAAACAAAATTAATTTTCTTTTTGATTTCCATTTAATAGAGATTAAAATCAAAAATACTTTCATCAGTTCGATTTAATTTTCAAATAATACCAATAAGTTAGATTGATCATAACGTATTGTATGTATATTTGTTACGTTGATGTAAGGCTAATGTTCAATAAGTTTTCCATGTTCGTACAAAATGGCCAGTATCTTTAATATCACGTATGATGTATTATGCCAGACCAGAAAGGGGATCGTGTTAAGGCTATTTACACACAACATATTAAGTTTTTTTTAAATAAAAGCATTAAAAGATCTTAATGCACAATTTGATTATGTACTTATTTTTTAAGATTATAAATTTGATAGTAGGTAATAGTCTGTTTTAAATCGATAATACAAAAACTTTAACTAAATAATATTTAATGCTATAGTTATTTTATAATATAAATTAAAGGAATATATAATAATAAAACAGTAAATAGCGGGCTTGAATACACACAATTGCACACATAACAGTTTTAATTGTTCATTATGCTAGTTTATCCCCCAACCATTACATTTCTGTAGCAGACTACAGAAATTTAACAAATCTTTAGGTTTGAAGCTAAACAAGTAATTTAAATACACATTTAATTATCAAAATAGACTAATAAAAAGTGAAGAAAAATAATCCGCGTGTCCTTGTGAAGCTACGACATTTGCTATTCCCTGAAATATTTTATTTTGTACCGTGTATAAAGGGCCTAACTCGGGCACAGTTCTGATTTACTACAAGGGCGCGGTAGCTTCCATATTTGAATATGAAATGACGTTGCGCGATTGTCAATATCCGGTATTAAGTTGCTTTTACATGGTAAAAGGCGAGTCCGACGTATTGGGATAATGAGATTTGAAGGGACTTCAGTTCACTGTCGAAGTAGGTTCTCGAAATAGTTAATGCGCTATTAAATAACCTTATGAAGGTCTCTACGAAGACCTTTTAGAAATACGATGACATATAAGATAGGTAAATAAAATTTTACTTAATGACATCCTTTTTACATGTTAAAACATCTCACAAACTAGTGTTCTTAGTTACTAATTTGATATGTAAAAGCTTAATGTCATATTTTGTTGTAAGCATTTCATATAATCACTAGCTGATGCCCACCTATGCCCACTACTTTGGGCATTAAAATTTAGCCTATAGCATATTTTATATTATTATTTTATGCAAATTTAGGTGTATTATCACTACATATTATCAAACAAAGTTCCCCGCCGCGTCTGTCTGTCTGTTCACTATAGACTCGAAAAGTACAGTTCATACAGTTTTCAACGACAGGGACAGTGATCCCTGAGGAAGGTTTTAGTGTAATAGAAGATATTATAGATTTAGAATTACACACTAATATATAAAGAGGTAAAATTTTTAAATTTGTTTATAATTAACGCCCGACGGCACGGGACAGCTAGTATTTAATAAGAAGCTTTAATCCCGACCACGATAACAAATTTTGAACTTCAAATATTTAAATTTAAATATTAACATTTTCAGTTTTAAAGAGACATAGTATTTGCAGTGGTCTTCAAAATATCTTCACTAAGTAAACTTTGCCGAGCAATGCTCTCAGTCTTAATTAAAATTCAGATCTCATCTCCATCTCATCAAATAACAACTGTTTTCTAAACTAATCATTCTAGTTTTGTTCTAAATTAATATTCCTGGACCGTGTTATCAAAATAATTGGATAGTTTTGTCGTACGTGAAACCAGACTTTTGCCTAAATAAGTATTTATCTTTTGTAATTTAAACTGGCTTTTCTGTACTAATATTACAAAGAGGTAAAAGTTTGCAATTTTGTTTGAAATAAGGGCATGAATAGGCTATAGGGTGTTATAGGCTATTATTTTACGAAGTGGGCACGGGTCGGCTAGTAATAACTTGATCATAACAAAAAAAAATAGTAGCCAAACCAAGCAAAGATTTTTACAAGCATAGAAAGCATTTTGAATGGATGAGTAAGGATCTTAAGCAGAAGACAGTAAATCAAAGGAGTCTGATAAACCTACAATAGTTTCATAACATATTCTATTATCCGAACAATTTCAACGCCCCGCCCATGTTGTTGTCTCGAACGGAACCGGAATACGAAACAGTTCTCAACGCTGTCAACTGCGCCTACAAATCTGCTCAATATGTCACATATCACATGGCCTACAATTATTTATGTACAAACACGTTCCTAAAGGAGCGCCTCCACTGCGTTAGATTAGAACTAAGAATTACTCCGAGCACGAAACATGATCGTAAATTTTATTCCATATATATTAATATTATTAAAGTTTGACACTTTGGTTATTTGTTTGTAAGGGAAATACGGAATCATGAAAAATGAATCATGAAAATTATTTCACAATCAGAAGCTACACTATTTAGGAGTGTGAAAGTTATATTTAACAGCCAACGAAGTGGGTACGGGTCGGCTAGTTTTAAATAGTACAATTTACTTTTTATTAGCCTTTATCTTTTATAAAATAAACATAGATCTATAAAACAGAATGCCTAAGATTAGTACTAAAATATGAATTTATAATGTTACTTATGACAGTTCTATTGTGTTTATTTGTATTGTAGCCTTGGTGTCATTAATTGGATAAAAAAACCAGAAGAGAGAACGATTTCTTTTTACTCGGGATATAGGATTGAGTTAGTCCTAAACAAGGGTTAAATTGCCCAATTATTTCACGGATCTACTACGGTTAATAATATTTGGATTTTTAAATATTTATAATTCCAAATCTAGTGTTATGAGGTTCCATCTCAACAATACCATTTTTTATAATAAATTTGGGATCGACATGGGGACCTCTATGTTTTGAGACAAAATCTTTATTACTATACAGGTCATTACCTCTATTATTAATTAGTTGATGTGTATTTGAATAACTATGGTAAGCCAAATTTCGATTCGGTACACGGTATTACAGAAAATACAAAAAAACTGTACGCTTCGATTTCAGTCCAATGGACATGGTCCTTTAGGTACCAACAGCAAATCAACCCAATCAAATTTATTGCACAGACGCCTTTATCACCACATCATAGAGACTAGTAACTAGACATACGGTTGATAATAATACTAAGGACGTGACAAGCAGAAGTCGTACGAGTCGTGCGTCACTAGGAGTTATAAGTAATGATCGGATATCCTATATGGACATTGGTCCACATTTAAAATTCAAATATAATGGTCTTGTACCTGCCAATTTGAGATGCGTGTGTCACTTGTTAAGTAATAATAGGTAGGATTTGACTGCAAGTCTGAAATGGGTCTGTTAGAACTGCCTGAGAAAGAACTAGAATATAAGTTATTTATATTTATTCATCTGTTTATATTTTTACATACATACATATATGATCACGCCTTTTTCCATAGGGGCACGCAGAGACTACATTCTTCCACTTACTACGGTTCATAATTTGACCACATAATGGACGTTCTTCGGAAAATCTAGTCAGAACTCTTAACCGACGAGCGTGCATGGAAAGATTGATGAATGTGGAAGAAGCAAAAGAAGTATGTCAGGACCGTACTTAGTAAGTGGAAGAATGTAGTCTTTGCCTACCCTTATTGGAAAAGGCGCGATCATATGTATGTTTCTAAAAATATAATCTTACCATTTCATGCACGCTCGTCGGTTAAGGGTACTTCTGATTTGACCTTTTCTTGAAGAATGTCCTTTTTTCGATTGTCAGAATACATTCTTGTAGGCCTTTCGCCTCCAACGTACTGATAATTTTTTGTGCCATATGGCCGTATGACTGTACGACATAAATTCTTCTTGTATAATAGTTATATTTGTAAATTAATAGTATTTAATTTAATTATTAGTTATTAATATACAAGGTTATGCCCGCGATTTCGTATCTAACTATTATCAATATTATGGGTTCTAAGCGTATCAAGATGATTTTGAGTTAGAACTGAAGATACAACTGTAACTTTATCATATTTAATCCAGTTAGCTTTTGCGTGATACGTGCAAAAAACCAAAACACACAAACATAAAAAAATAAAGTTTTTATTTCTATTGGCCCTATAAAAAAGATCCTCATTACTTTTTCTTTACCATTTTTTAATTCAGATAAGTATAGTCCAGTCCCAGAAACTACCTTCACATATTTTACGTAAATATAATAATATTCCGATTATTTAATTTATTAGATTAACATACCACATCCTATAAAGCGGTTGCTTTGATGATACATTAACTCATACACAGTGACAACTCTGTGATATAGTTAGGATGTGTAACTGTAAGCAGATCTTAACCAGAACAGAGTTAATTCATAACAACCATCAATATTTTATATAATATAATATATAAAGAGAATGTAAAATATAATACATAAAGAAAAAAAAGATCTATATTTTGTTTGTAACGAATAAACTCAAAAAATACTATACCAATTTTGTTAAAATTTTACATAGATATAGACTAGACCTTCGGAATTAATATAAGCTACTATTTTACAATGTTTCTATGCACAAATGCAAATTGGGGAGTGAATGTGTGATAAAATGTATGTAGAGCTAGATAAAAGTAAATAAAATATTTATTAAATAACTGTGACGGTTTTTCTGATTAATCAAGTACACAATTTTTGTTACAAGCAACTTGACTTAAAACATTTTTCTTCTAATTTTTTCTAGTTTTAATTACCATGAAGGCTATATACATATATGCTACAACAGAATGTTTGTAAATAAATTATTTTTTACGCGAGCGAAATAGTTGGAAAATATCACTTAGTATTTTAATAATAAGAAGTATACAGTTTAGAGTCCGTGAAGTGGTGTGCAAGTGCAATTTTTTAATTTTTTAAAAAACTATTTCATATCAAAATTGGCAGGGCCCATATTTTTTTAAATTCTTTTTAATTACTCTGATTTCATACTTTTCATCATGTCAAAAGACAAGATATTGGCAACCAATAGCATCATGATGACCATAAAACAGTTAAAATCACAGTTAGATTAATGATTTTTAATACATATTTTAATTGATGATATGAGAACATACTTTCGTAAAGTTCCTTATTACTTTCGCCGATTACCTTCTCCCGACATGAGTGTCTTAATAATTAAATAACCGTATTGAATAAAAAATCAATATAGTTCAGTAACCATTCGTATAATTAATGTGAATATAGTTCCTATGATATACATACATGTATATGTATCGAATATATACTAGTCATGTAATATAGAATTTGTTTGCTAATATCATTAGGTAACTATTAGTACAATTTGAAATTGGTTTTACGACAATCACATTCATGGAAATTCATTCGTTGAAATAAGTTGACTAATTTTTTCAATTTTCAAGATCATCATTTATTTATTTTTAATTAAGAAATATTTTTTTTTTGCAAAGCTACACACTATCAGCGTTTCAGAACGACCACTGCTGAAAAAAAGCTTAAGATTAAAAATTCTGCCAACCGGTAAGTATGTCTTTATTTAAATTTTGAATTTTGTGTCCTAAAATTGCCATGAGAGATAGCTAGGTATTATATGTATGCTCTATGTTGTAACTACCAAAACGCTTAATTAGAAGTTCATACTAAATAGAAAAAAAAAAAAATTTTAATCAATTAAAGAATCCTAACTGTTTATACT
>JADGIL010026148.1:0-37988 GCA_020352625.1 Cactoblastis cactorum | reverse complement strand
ATTAATGATAGCCATGACCACATTTTGCTAGGCTATTTTTGTGATTCATATTCTTCTGTGAATTATCTTTAATAAAAAATATGTCTCATTCAATAAACAGATGGGTGTAGGTCGTTTCAAATACGTATCTTAGACCAAAAGCAGTTTTTCTATTTTAAATGTCTCGATAAGTGCCCAATTAATCCTTGTGATTACTGCATCTAAGTTTAACCATTGAATGCTTATATAAAGGGCTATAGCGTCTGTATCCTGTAGCCGTCGGCGGGATTAGACATCGTAAATTATCTCCTTTCGGCCGAGTTACGAGCTCTACTAAGATTTATTAATTTATTTTCTAATTATAATGAGTTCTTTCAATATATTGTAGTATTCGCATTAATTTAGATACTTATTTGTATGAACACTGAATTAGTATTAAGGTTTAATACTTAGAAATGTACCATACACTCGCAAAAATATTTTCTCTTATTTTTTTTTTACTATAATCTTGTTCCAAGACAGGAATAAAGTCCATTACGGTTACCATTTCAATCAAAGTTTAATCTATTTGGTTTTATTATATACAGATTTTATGTGCTCAGAAATCGCTCAGGCAATCGAGGAGGATTTCCAGCAATTTTATAAATTAGCTCCTTATTACAATCAAAGGTAGCCTAAAATAAATAACAAATAAGCAATATCATCTACTTGGTATCGATACTTGACTTGGTATCTTGGTATCGATATTTTCTCTTTATATGTATACGTATTTACCATATTGGAGCAACAGCATTTTGAAATGCCCCATTGACAAGGATTTGTGAGACAGTTATTATAAAATATCGTCTTTTGCATTTGTATTCAGATATTTGTTGTTACTACTTATGAAATCGATTCATGCACATAGCCGGATACATCGCTATGTCGATGTATCCATATACTTTGTTATGTTATTTGACTAATACAATGATTTTAAATCAATATTCAATAACAGTTATATATAACAATTTATGTCTGACTATAAATTAAGAAAAAATAAATTTTTATGGTAATATATAATTATATTAAAATGCCTTTTTATAAATTTTTTATCTTATAGAAAATATAAAAATTCATTCTATAAATAATAAATTAAACACATCATATAAAGTTGGTGGACCCGACTCTTGTTTTTTAAGGAGTCTCGACATTTCTTTTTTAAGGAGGGAGGCAAACGAGCAGGTGGGTCACGTGATATTAAGTGATCACCGTCGCCCATAGACACTTGCGACACCCGGGGGTTCACAGAAGCGTAGCCGGCCTTAAGGAATTTTATACCCTCTTTTCTTGAAGGTTTCGATGTGTTATTGGTCTGGAAATACCGCTACAGGCAATTCGTTCCAGTGTGGTAGTACGTGGTGCTTATAAAGTTTCTTTTTCTAAAATGTACGGTGGTCGTCTCACAACTTTTGGCTCTATCTACCCCATATCATGTAAAGTTGAGTTTCTGATGTTTTGCATGTCGTTGTCTGAAATAAACTCCAGAAATAATGTAAGATTTCTCGCTATAATGTTAGTTCGAACAATTATTGACACAACGTCACTTTCAACTTATCGATGCAATGCATCATAATTTATCTCGCGTAAGATTTTATATAAATTGTCGTTGAATTTATCTAGATCCCCCAGTCGGATGACAGGGGCGATAATTAGTATGATCGTGCTATTCTGGGTACAGAGCGGCCCCCCGAAGCTAAAAATGGCCCAATCAGTCAAAAGTTGGTGCCGGAGGAAATCACAGACGTCGGATGTTGTTAGTGATTAACTAAGAGGGTTTGAGGATACGGATCACTAATATGATGGAGTCTGTGGCTGGTAGTACCTCATTACTTTAGAGTATCTTGAATTTTGATTAACTTTTGGGTCTTGATAAAGCTTGATCCTAAAACTCATTCGTCTAATATGAGGACAATCTTTTAACCTGTTTAAAAATCTTTTTTTTAAATCGTAAGTTTGGTGTGTACGACTTCAATAATATAGGGACAAATTACACTGATTAAAGTAGCCCCAAAATGAATATATATACATACATATGTATGTATTATGAACATCCAATATCGACACTAATCAGAAGAACTTCATTTTCATCTTGACCGTGACCGGAGATCAAACCAGGGATCTCCTGGATTTGCGGACTGGTTATCCCTTACGCCACGAGGCGATCATCATTAGTATCTGTATTGTTAGTTTTAAAAGATATTGAAGTTAAATGTAAGTTAAACACCATTTTGCTAAACGTGGCCTTCGAGTCTCGTGACTCTTGGTTTTGTTTATTCTGTTAGGGATAAAAAGAGATAATGTATGTGTGTCTATAAGTGAAATATTATTAGATTTTAGCGGAATGATCTGTATTCTATAATCTAAAAAGAATGTGCAGCAAGTAAGTTGATCCGGTGAAAACTATATTTACCTCGTAAAGGATCAGAAGCATAGGTTGCTAATTGATTTTAATATTTTAATTTCCTGCTGGGGTGCTGGGGTAAAGGTATTTATTTATTTATTCCTTCAATTGATGCCTTAAAAATGTAAGAAATAATAATTGTATGCTATAAAAGTCTCAATATACATAACTGTATAATAAAAATAGCCTTACATACCCTTAAATTATTTTCCGCATAACAAACCAATTTTTCCGTTTTTCCTATTGAATGCGCAAACTATACGACATCCAATAGGGCGGAGGTGAAAGGAACGATATCTCAGTGAAATCTGCCGGAAACTCACCTGCAACTGAAACAATCCTTTTAGCTTCAGCTTGTAAAGGGCACGTACGTGGAGAAAGCATTGCGTAATGCAGTTGCTCTTCCGTTATTTGTATCAAAGCAATTGTAGCGGGGTTACGCTGTGGAACCAGTACATTTTTGTAACTTTTATAGAAATTTAAATGCGTAAGTATTTACATATATTACTCCAACAAGAGACTGAAGTGAAAATAAATAAGATACTAGCTCTTATAAAACTTAGTTCTTTGCTAGTTGTAAGTTTGCTACAATTTTAAAATATGTATGTGTGTATTAATCACTTAGGTAGAACATTTGCAAAAGACGATGATATTTTAGAGAATGAATGAGAATATATACTGAAATATGGCTTGTAGTTAATATTATTTTAATAGTTAATTACCCTTTCATACGCTTTATTTTGCGGTAACTGAGTATATTAACCTCAATTACTGAACCTATAGGCGAAATGAAAGGTTTTCTCGTTTTGGCGATAATTAAATATTTAAATAAGTATGCACACATCGAATTTTATAAGAGATAATAAAAAAAAGACTGGCAATCCGCTCTGCCGCACTTTGAGAAACTCAATCTTGTTCAAAGGGACGGTCGCCTCAAATAGATGGGCCGTCGCGCTTTAGATCCGAATATGTGAATCTTCTCTGACTTATTCAATTCCTTTCTGCGTAGCTATAATACTATACAGAAGTGACTGTCAGTGCTGCGTCTAGTATGTATTGTAGTGTACATCATCAAAATAAAATTATATATCATTATCCCGTTTAAATAAAGCATCCTTTATTCATAAATTTGTAATGATTGTAATATATTTCTTTATCTCTACCTCTATATATTTCTTTATGTTTTACTTTCAGTCGTTTCTTTGATTCGACTTAAAATTAGAACATACGCACATATGTACGTATATTTATTGATAGTGTGACTATTATTTTTCAATAAATTTTATATCGTATTATTTTAAGGGGGAACAATTAAAATTTTTAAGTATACAAATGCATTTCCAATATAATCTAACACACTCGTAACATCAAACTTTTGATAAAGTAATTAAAAAAAGGTCAGAATGCTAATGTTTCTTTTCTAACGTGAAATGAAGCAGTCATAAGTAGTTTCAATACTGACGGTTAAATGTGAACGCGATCGTCTAGACGAATAATGAGCAAGCGAAATTAAAACCGAATCTTGTTCGAAACTTGGCTTGATGCTAATAAGATTCCACTAACTTTGAACAAGTTCGAATTTATATTGTTACGGAGTTTTATTCGGCTTTTTTAATATGACATTGCCTGATTTAAATTTGCTAATTTTGCTTCAAAATATACTACATTGTAGCGCTCATACAAATAGTAGTTTGTTTATAATTATTCACATATTTTTCAGACAGTAAACTTGGTTATATTTTTTGTGCAAAAGATTCTATCACAAACTGACCATAGGTACAAATTACATCCCTATTTGTAAAACTTCAGAGTTTCATGTCGAATACGACTTAGATAATACATAATCAACATTTGGTACCTGATATCACTGTTATAAGGATCACTATTGTCCGAAGGCTTTAAAGATGTAAGACTCGCTAGATACTAAAAGTGCGTAAAAAATAATATTATAAATTAATCAGAGCGATTCTAGTCCGTTCTTGGCCAAATAAAAAAGGACGTAATCGACTATCAAAGGTGGTTGGCACATCCAGCCACTCTATGCATTATCCTTGCATCTGCATCCCCGCGGGAGCCGGTAGGGCGGCATCGATCCGCCCCAGTCGTGTGCCGGCCGTACTGTCGTAAGCACGGACCATACACCGCCCGTGAAAGCCTCCGCGTTTAGGCGGGAAACTGCCTACGAAGTTTTTTAACGCTACGAAGTTCGTAGTACTTGGAATATTAATAGTAGACTTTGTGGAGAAGTGTTGGCTTATATAGTTGATCTTGAACTATTTGTTTTGGTTTGTTTTGTTTTTGTGTATGAACTTTGTGAATTTGTGGACTGTATTTGGTATATACTTTTGTATAAACGCAATTGTGTTTTATGTTATTGGAAATAGTAAATTTTCGTAAGGTTTTCGTATGTCTTTAATAAGTTAATTAAACGAATTGCTTTAGGAAATCAATTCATGAATACATATAATTGTTTTTTATTTGTACTTATGATAAAAATCTATGGCGAATACTACAACTAATTATGTTAAAATTGTCAAAATTAATATAAATTAACCAGTAAGCGAATTGTTTAACAGTTATAATTAGATAACAAATATGAGAATTAGAAATTCACAACAATGGGAGCTTAATAAATTGCAACATTGCAGTATATTTTGTTCCCCTACCAAAACGTAATGAAAGTTACTTAGCCCCTAAGTTAGCAACTTTCATTTATCACAAAATTGGGAAAGTTTATTCCAAACGAAGAGAAACGGAACTTTATACATTTTATCGCAAATGATGACGGTTTTGATAAAAACAAATATAATTAATGAGTTTTAGTGACACATGAAATAGGGAGTTTGTAATAGTTTAAGTTGTATAACCTAATTTATTTGTGACCAAAATACAGAAATCATTTTGTTGTTCAATAGTCAGTCTTCTTAGAACTATATTTTTGTACAACTCGCTATTTTAGAAAAAAGAAAAAAAAATGCAAAATAAAAAACGAGTAGTACTCTTTCAAGGCTATTAAAATATAAATTGTCTTCTTATCGGTCAATCCAGTCGATGCATGTATGAAACTTGCGCCCTTAATTTAGGCCGTCTTTCGAATTCGGATTAGAAGTTTCAATGAAAGAATTGTTCTTCCGTTTCCATACAAACACCTTATTCACCTTATTATATTTATTTTATATTGTAAATATTTGTATTTATTTGGTTTAATCACTCTTCGATGACCAGCTTCAAATGTATATGTACATATTTAAGAAAAAAATTATTCACCAATCAAACCATTACATTTTTGTCTAGTAAGGACAATCCACATTTTTTTAAATGTGTGGAATATATGACTTCATTATATAAGTATACTAAAAAGAACCTTGTATAATGTTAGATCTGTTGAAATTATTTAAGATGCGGGTTTTCAGTTTGCTTTGTAAAATGTCTGAAATGTAAATCTGTAAAGCGCTTGTCAGACGTTGTTCCATCAGGAACATGTCAGAGGCGATTAGTCCGCCTCCTCCCCTCTTGCCCGCACCCGCCCCTATATGCCGTCTGTAGTCGCCTTAATCCTTACTTGTATACGCAAGGCCCGCAGCAAACAATAGCTTATTTATTAATTTAATATTAACTTTGATTGTTTTAACAAGATGACGGTGTTCCTTATTTATTTCTGGCCAATACTTTAATTTAGACAAATAAAAAATTAATATTTAAAATTATTTTACGACACTTAGCATTACTAATATCGTCTTAGGTAGGAAGGAAAAAAAACAAAATATATTTTTATATAATTATCCTCTACTTATATGTTCATCAGTCTTATGGCAAACTAATATCAATTAAATGAATAGGATGTATTGACCCCTTTGACATATAAAATTGTCTCAAAAGTTGCCATGGCAACTAGAACGCGGCGATTCACGCAGCAACATCGGTAAATCACTAGGGAAAACAAAACTTTCTGATTAAATCCCGATTCTAGTAGTAAAGGAATGCCATTGGTATTTTTATTGAAAAAGTTTCTTAACTCGACTGAAGCCACAGAATTACGGGTAAAATGTTAATGAAAAAATAGAAAAGAAAATCTGTTACGGTAATTTATACAAAAACTAAAATGTATAAAATGTGTAAAACCTTTACGTGTATGTATGTCATACTCAGTGTGTCATGATCATTATAAACGTAATATATGTACATAAGTGTGAAACTAACATTACCCCTTTGGACCAAAAAATGATACTTAAGTGTTAAAATTATAATAACTAATAACACTTCTTTTAGCCGAGGGAGTTAAAATAAAACTATACAATATACACAGAAAGCCCTGTATAAACAAGGAAACGGATGTGACAATACCGGACTGCGGCTGCGGCCTTTTCCAGGCGGTTCATTAAGCCAGATTAATCAGATTTAACCTGTGTAGTGTTTACTATCTGTGGCTTTAATTAACCCTTTGATGCTAATCTTGTACACTATGACAAGTATTTAAAGACTAAATTAATATCAGATACAAGTGTTTATGGACACAATCTATCGAAAAAGTGTTTGCCTGTAAAACTGTTTGAATTTTAAATTTCATATTCTGTTTTCAGATCCGTTTGAATACATATTTTATTTCAAAAGTATTTTTTTATGTTTGTAGATGATACCCAAATGTTGATTATTATTTTAGATTTAGATATTTAGCATAATTCAAACGTGTAAATTCTCATAATTATCAAAGTTTATTTAAGTTATGTATATGCCTAAACACATGGATAATGTAAAATTAATTACGTGATGTTTTATAAAAATACAAAATATTATAACAGTATAAATAAAATACTTAAAATAAATTTGTTCATGTTCAAAGAAATTCTGTTCATAACAATATTGATAAAATTTTGATAAATATAACAACGAAATGATTGAAGGTCCTGCTGTGCGGTATTTTTTTTTCTTTTAAAGTAACTTCCGTTTTGACGTAAGGGGTGTTAAATTCAATTTCTACTCAATTTATTATCTTCACAAAATTAGTATGGACAAAAGGGAACTTGAAAATTGTATAGAGACTTCCTTTCTTGGAATTTCTATCTGAATATGTATACTATTCGGTTTTTGTGACTTAATTATGGTTTTCGTTGAAAACTCTCGATTTTATTACAGCTTTTTCTATAATTTTTTAATAACTAACTTAAAAATTATTCAAGTTATGGATTTCAGATTATTAAGTGAAACATATTTAAGATTATAAGTTATTTCATAAAGAATGTTTAAATCTTCGGATCAGACAAAATTTCTCCAAGCCTTTGAACACCGTCCATATGTTAACACTGAAAATTGATTCCCAACGAAATTTAAATTTCCACACGTAGATAATAAATTGCTCAAGTAGGCATTTGAATAGAAATCGTAAATAACTGGCAATTCACACGTCCATAGACTGCACACGTTACCCCTTATCTACTTCGCGCTCAATAATGTCATAATTGCCGTGCCCTACCGGTCAGCGAAGGGCCTTATTTGCATTTTGATCACGCGTTGATTTGAACTAATGCGTCGGCGTGCATATATTACGTGTAACAGTGGACAGATCATTGCAAATCCATATTCATAGGCACACTAGAATCTGAAAGTCAATAAGCCTATGTGTAGTCGGTTTTAAACGCGGTAATATTGTTAATTAAACATTTAATGACTGGTTTTGTAGATCAAAAGATAATATGGTTTACAGATTTAATTAGATATACGCCGCCATTTTATTGATATGAAAACGTATTATATATGTATCATCTATACAAAAGCTAAGTGATAAAAGTTTATTTTGCCCTATATAAATTATATGTGATGTATCATAAGTTGTTTCAAAGAATTTAAATAAAAGTCGACTAGTAGTAGTTCTTTATAATGATAGGACATGTTTATCCTACTTACCAAGCGACCATAAATCATATGAAGTTGTTACGCCATATTACTTGGGACAACGACGTCCCTACGCTACAGCTTCATTTGGTTATTTACCATCCCTATTAATTAAGGTGTCAGATTATTAAAGCTAGTTACTGCGATATTTTCTATTATTAGTTGTATTATCATATAGGTATTTTGGTTATCAACAATAATATAAACACAGGTGTTGTAAAAGGGTTTAAGAAATCGAATGTTTGCTTTGAGAATTCCATTTACTTACGAATATATTTTTTATGACATTCAAAGCACAAACAGATAAGACACAATGCTGGCGTAATATATTCAGCTGTAAAATTTTCTCCAAAGACTTAAATTTATACAGAAAAATACATGCCTTAAATGAGCCAAAAAGAAACACATTTGCCGATTCCAGATAGACAGTTTGACGATCAAAACAAACAATGTCGAAGTTAAAGTATAATATTCCCCAACATAATTACATACCGGTGACAGGCCCGCGGCACGTAGGCCCCAAAGGCCCCGTGTCGGTTCGTCCCTAACTTAATTTGGCCTGACTTACACACCAGATTAATTATAGCGCTTGACGTGTAAAAATTTCACGTGCCATGCCATAATTTATAATTTTTTCAAGGGCTTGATATCCATACTAATACTATAAATGTGAAAGTGTGTTTGTTTGTTTGGTCGTCTTTCACGTCACAACGGAGCAACAGATTAGTGTAATTTTGAAGGTTCCGTACCCGAAGAGTAAAACGGGAACCCTATTACTAAGGCTTTGCTGTCTGTCTGTTTGTCATCAGGCTGTGTCTCACGAACCATGATAGCTAAACAGTAGAAATTTTCAAAGATAATGGTATGGAACTCTTCATGCGCGAGTCCTACTCGCACTTGGCTGATTTTTTATGTTAAGATAGATGAAGGGCTGGAGAGTGACATAGGCTAGTTTTCGTCTCTTTCTATTTCTCCATCCCCGAATTTGTTGCGAGCGAAGCCGCAGACAAAAGCTAGTAATTATAAGACGCTGCCGAAAAAAGTTTCTTAACAAATTATCAAAAAATTACATATTTTTGCGTAATATACGCAACTGGCTTTTCATAGAAATCTCAATGCTGATATATTTTAATATAATACAATATATCTATTAAAATATTTAAAAATAATATTATTTCAAATGATAATAAATAAATATTATGTTAATTTTAAATCTGTTTAAAAAATAATAAACTATTTAAATAATAGACATCTAACAAGACAATTTAATCATTACAGACAGTCCGTGAAATAGTAACGAACCAATCAGAAGTTCAACGAACTATTTAACCGTACGCTTGGTAGATGTCAACCAAATAAATAGGAATAATAAGTAGCAACACTACTACGGGCTGCCTCGAAAATAGACGCACCCTATATCCAGCGAACTTGACAATATACCCACATGTTTATTTTTAACACTATCTTATTGTATTCGGAAACACACAGGAAATACGAAACACACTTTGATGAGCGTCAGCAGTAGAGAAATTCTAGTAATGCCCGTTTGTAGAATCCATCTTTCATTTTGAAACGTAAACTTCTGAGGAAGTACTATCTGTCGTCGTCGTTATTTTTGTGATTTATGTTATTGGATAGTTGGTTTAAAGTTTAATGTATTTATCTATAGGACATAATAAAGATAAATATTTGAAATTTGTAAATTTTTGTAAATATATTCCCATCTTTGTTACTCGTGTATATCAAGTCAAGTGCAGCGAACCCAGCATGTCATCTTGAATTCGTCATGTCATCGAAATGTAATAATTCCCCCGCGCCCCCAAGAACCTATCAAAGGATCGGGAAAGCAGGGAAAGGGCGATATTTCTTAAAGAAAATGTTGTCAAGACGCGAAATAAAGCATTGGACATGGTAAAAACAGTTTTGCTTCTGAAAAAAAAAACTATCGTTATAAGAAGATTACGTTAAATAGCCTGTAAGCCTTAAAATGATAGATTTTAACAAAATAATGATTGAAAAGTCCTTTTGGTGTTTTTTAAAATAAAAACATAAAACTGTGCCATGACGAGCAGAGGTGTAACTAGAGGAAAAATATGTCTCATTAATTGAAAATATTATTTAAATATTTTTTTTTCTAGATCAATAACTTCACTATTTGTCTAATAAAAATGTAGATAATAATATAATTTTACTACAACATTCTTAATTTTTCCGTTAGTTGAAATATTAGGCATTACTAAAACATATCGGCATATCCATAGAGTCCATCTTAGCGCCTCAATAAGAGGGGTCGTGTAAGGTCCGGCTTATAGGCGATTGACCGCCTGTGTCGATACAGATAATCGCAGTCACGATTTCGAATACACCGTCAAGTACAGGTTCAATTTTCACGTATTATAAATCATAACGGTGAGCCTTATAAACGGTTTTACGTATTATATCATCGAAACATTTTTAGGGCTCTATACCTAAAAGGTGAAACGTTAACCCTATTACTAAGAATTCGCTATACGTTTGTCACTAGACTGTATCGAATGAACTGTAAAAATTAGACAGTTGAAATTTAACTCAGCGTTTGACTTCTATTCTATTGAAAATAGGGAAAAAGAAGGAATTTCCACAGAAACTAATGCTGTATTTTCGTACTATTGTAAAAGTAATATTTAATTTGATTTACAAATTTATGTGATCATTCTACGTGTATAGCCCAAAAATAAAAATAATTAAAAATCCTCAATACAATAATAGAAGATTTATTTTATTGAGGATTTTATATAGCAAATAATATTGATCTTAAGATATTCATTTCTATTCTAGGATAAGTTTGATCCTTTGCTATCTCATAAATAAGCACGATATTTTATTCCTAAATTTTTATCTAATAGCATTGATTGAAAGTTATTCTCTTCAGACATACAAGTACATTCAAAAGCTCTCTTATTTGCCTTGCTACTAAAATAACCACAGTCATGTTGATTTCTGTATGCGTGATAACAAATGGAGAGGGTTACGTGTTTTTCTTTCCCAAATATGTTATTTCCCCGACTTTGTTTCGGAAATTACGCCGCGTTAAATAAATATTGCAGGAAATTAATTCTTAAGACAAAACGAAATAATGTTTTATTGCTAATTCCGAATACTAAATAATTTTAATAGTCATATTTCTTTCACGAAATTCATTTTTTGTGGTGTTAACGTTGAATTTTTTACTTTTTTGGAAGAATATTGAGTTTTGAGAAACTAGAATTGTATTATATTTTTGTCAATCCGCGTCTTAACCCGATTAAAGATTTTACACATCTCATTGAAAAATAATTTATAGAGGATTCTGAGTCGTATTGTCATTGTGCCATTATTTATTCTAGCGTTCTGTAATACGCATATTTATGAGGTGTAACATCCAAACTTTGTATTGTTTATAACTGGGTTAAGTCATGAAACTGGAAACAAGCAGCGGTTAGCACTTTGTGTTTGCATCGCTCGCAACTCCGAATTCAAAACTCGTGAAGTTACTACCCAAGACAAATTGTGCAAATTAATTGCGACAACAAGTTAACATATTTTGGGCTTAAGAGATATTGTAATAAAGGCGTAAACAGGTGCATTGGTATTGTGCACGCATAAGGTGAGGGCGGCAGTGTTTACCCACGCAGCGATCGATCGCTGGAGGCTTTCGCGTGAAAATTGCAACCCTACGAGTTTCAGGGATGTACTATCCCCTTTTTGTTCCGTTAGGTACTGGAAAAGAGACGAAATGTGATACTGTCATGAAAGATCTAAAATATTTTTTTTTATTTTTTCAAAATATTGTACAATGTTATTTGTCTTAAAATAACTCAGTTTCAAAGAATTTCTCAGTTTAAAATAATTACTAATATATGGTAACATTTTTCAATATCGCCATAGATTTTTATTTGTAAAACTGTGTGATACTTTAGGATAGCCTTATAAGTATAATGATAGAGTTTAACAAATAAATGTAAATTCTAATGATATGGCAAGAAAATACATGGAGCGCCGGTTCTCAAAATCACATCGAACAACAATACCAACGAGTTTCAAAGTGCCTGAACCGTACGAGTTCTACAATAAAGCGACACCTTTCGTACAACGAACGCTTTTATTTGTTGCTGACGAAAATTCCGGGCCCAAACCTACTACATCCACGGAAATAGAAAGACAAGATGCGCCGATCGAGGAGATCGCATCGGGTTCTAAGAGCGAACCAGAAAAATCGCCTAAAAAGAGCTCATTTTTCTTTTCCCCGTCGAAAAGTTGCAAGATGCATGGGTTTTTTCGGCTTCCAACGAGCCCCAAGAAGTCGAAAACGGAGGTGAACGATTGTAATGGGAAGACGGCTGCAGGGGCGGCGGGGAGTGCGGGGGGTGCGGGACTCATCAGTTACGCACCTGGATGGTCCCTGAAGGGCGAGCATCTCATGAAATGGCAGTCATCAGGAAAGACAACTATTGAGGTAAGAAAAACAAGTTTTATTTTCCAGGCTAAAAATGCAAACGTAAGAACTAAATTAGTTACTGACCGTAATAATACTCTCTTTCTTGACTTCTATAATATCGCTTACATCAAGGCTTAGATATGTTATTTTGATTGTAAAATGTTTCAAATTGTAGTTGAAAATATTAGTGTCAATAAGGTAAATAATCCCATAACGAAAATTCATCCATTGAAATGAAGCACTTGTAAGTATTGAAAAACAGAAATGGCGCATGCAAATCTTCGAGCGTGGCTAACAGGGGTTGTTTCAGGGGTTAGGGTTTTAGACGAAAATGAAAATTTCAATCTAAACGAACCCTCAGGTGATACGACTGAGGGAGGCTATTGTGGCGAGGAAAACTTCTTGAAATTCAATTTAAAATAGACAATTGCTAAATTCACGCTCGCCGAATCTTGTAAATCTGAAGTGTTTTTGCTATGGTTCTATTAAGGGCTTATTGTATTGCAGGATTTTGTCTTTGCTTTTAAAGTCGCATCGTTATTCTCATACCTTTTGCTTCAAATTTATATATATAAAAGGTATTTCTAGAATTTATAATGTGTTTTCCGATATGAAATCCAATATGAAATTAATACAAAGTAATTTTTCCTACAAAAATATCATTTGATAGCTCCTTAGCTCCCCTTTCCTCTTATGTTTCTCGAGCCGGAAAAATGGGGAAAGATGAAGACAGCTGATAGCCCTTTATAACGGTGTAAAATCAATTCAATATACCTTTGTTGGAAGGATTATTTAATTTGTAATATAAAGGATAATTTTGTAGAATGTAATAAACATATTTTTTTTTAATTTTCACTTCCTTGATTAAAAGGATCTCTATTCTATCAATAAGTCCACCATTTTGTTAAGCGTGGCCTTCGAGTCTTGCGACTCTGGGCTTTGTCTACCCCGTACGGGATAAAGACGTGATAAACAGAATAGAAACAAACACAAAAAAATATCCAACACAAAAAAGCTGAGTCTGAGTCGACGAAGAGTTCCATACCATTATCTTTGAAAATTACACAAAAATTCACGTGTTATGTTACTACTATAAATATTTTGTTAGTATTTAATATTTGTTGTGTTCATAAGAAACATTTTGGTGTCAAACAGGCAGATAGGTGGATCAGTGAAGTCTTAGCTATAGGATCCCGTCTCTACTCTTTAGGTACGGAACCTTAAAAATACCTTGCCATATTTCCATATTATGTAAATGTTTGAATGCATAACATCTACCGAGTTATTGCTGTCTAAATGCTGAATTCGAGTAGACAACCACTCAAGTTGTTCGTAATTGCCAACCAATTAAATACTACGTAAATTTTGTATTTTTCCGCGGTAAGTTCGAATGCACAATTGTTACGAGTTATGAATTAAAATCAGCTTATTGAGTTCTGATATTATTGGTTTATTTTCAATTTTAATTAATGTGCTTCTGGTATGAGTCAAGTGCAGCAGGTTTTCGCATAGAAATTCCTATTAATTATATTGATACTACTAGTGTTCAACAGATTTTCTCAGTCTGGCAATCACGATATATTAGCTGCATTTCGGTCATTAAATATTTTTAAAATAAATAAATGCTGTTTTCAACATAAAAACAAAAATATTTTTAAATATATAGTAGATACTTTTAAAATTTCAGTTATGTATAGCTTTTGAGTCTCATGATTGTTGTCTCATGTCTATTCCGTAATGGATAAAGATGTGATACTTTTTTTAGACAAATGGAAAGTGGTTACCGCAGCCTTTAGACGTCTGCAACACCAAAAGTGCTACTCGCGCGTTTCTGACTTATAATATAAATATTTTCCCCCCTTTTAGAAGAACCTCATGCTGTTTATGAAATCTTATACTGAGTGTATTTCATTGCCAAATGTCCCACTTTATTCTATTTGAGAGTTAATAACAGTAATAATCATCCCGCAAGTTTATGGCATTGCATGACACGCAACAGAGGCGTACTAATAATTGAATTTTCGTACACAATGGCAAGCAGTGTATTTGACAAATGATACCTCAGTACGGTCACGAAAATATTCATAAAGCGGTTGCACACAATGTCCCAAATTTTCTCTCATATACCCCCCGTTTCCTTTGTCCCAGTGTGTATCCAGGGGTCTAATGAATATGTATGAGAAATTGAACTTTGTGTCACGATTCCCTGTTAGTGATAGGGTTAATTTAGGTTGTAATGAGAAGGATAATGTTATTATTTTACTTCATTTGATATGTTGAAGTCATACTGTTTTGCAAATACAGAAAATTTTAGAATTTTCAAATTAAGTTATGAGGATTCTAAAATTGGTAAAATTTGTACGAGAAATTTGTATAATCAATTATTAAATCATTATTTATCTTCTTAACTATTTTTTAGATGCATGTTTAATTTCTGTCGTTAATAAATATAGAATTAATAACGTAACCTTAGCTTACAAAAAAAAAAAGGATTTTTATTGTAAGTTTGTCGGCCCATTATACCTAGTACAAA
Organism: Cactoblastis cactorum; assembly: GCA_020352625.1. Classification (NCBI taxonomy): domain Eukaryota; kingdom Metazoa; phylum Arthropoda; class Insecta; order Lepidoptera; family Pyralidae; genus Cactoblastis; species Cactoblastis cactorum. The sequence continues at coordinate 22,691 of JADGIL010026148.1, read as the reverse complement.
ACATGGTTTCGCTGAAGAAAATGCTGCAATGGAGTTTGTTCCGCTACTTCTTCTCCATTTGCACTTTTGAAGTGGTGCAAACATTACTTTAAGTAAATTATTGAAATCTATCAATGCTAAAAGAAATTAAAATGAACGACGAAAGACGATTCAAAAGTGCTAGATTCTAGTCCATTTGAATAAAAATATTTTGACTTTGACTTAATACTCTTGTAATTTTGACTAATTTATTATTTTTATTTAACGCTCAGAAGAACATAAATCCAACTTGATCGTCAGTATTTATTTATCCTAAGCTAAATCGCTTGCAATAATATCTGGAAAATATTTTGTCACCCCATTCTCTTCATTGCCTTATTACTGGGTTTATTTACTTCCAAATGGGCAAGAAATAATAATGTTTACACATAGAGTTATCATTTTCCCCATTGTTTTCCCAGAGTGCATCAGTGATGCACCCTCAATGGCGGCTACGTTATTTATGTGAACAAATTTGACCGATGTGATGGATGACTGTACCAGAATCTTATTGAGATTTATTTTGTTTGGATAGCAAATCGTTGTTTATGAATAGCTGTAAGATATTTACAGTAAAATAATTATATTTAACTGATATTATAACTACATATAAAATAATTTGAAATATATACATAACTAAATTAAACGCGCCAGAAGACGGTTAGGTAGTTGTAGGTTTAAAGGTATTATTAAATTTTAGAAAGAACATACAAAATGTATTTATATATTAAGTACAAAATTAAATGAAGCATGGGACGCTATCATTATTTTAGTGTAAATGATGTATATAAAATTTAAAATATTTAAAATCTACACTATGTTTTACGAAATAATATTATTAAGAGAATGAAGCGATTTTTTGCTGTTTAACGACCAGTACATTTTTATGGATTTTATGTTTTACGATGTTTACATAAAAAAATATATCACACCTATAGTAATTTAAATACAGGCCTAGATGTGTAAGAGAAAATAAATTTCGTGAGACCTTTTGAGGCTGCGTTTTCTGCCAACTAGCCAATGATGATAATAGCTAAATTTCTAAATAAATGATCCATAGAAACAGGCGAATTCCCGAAGGATTTCACTAGAGGGGTCGTTAATCGCTATTGACAGCATCATTCGCAACACAAGTTCACTGAATATTTCAGAGAGGGACTTATTAGCGGCTAATTATACAAAGGAAGTAGGGAGAGTAAGGGGCGCTCTCGCAAGACGTTAAAGAAACTCTCCGACTCCTTGTTGCGCTTAGTTCATTTGTTATGCGGGGGAATTTAAGAAACTATTTTTTTTCTAGGAATAACGTACAAGATTTCTTCAAGATGGTTTAGGTGCCACTGGACAAAATAATCGAAAAATATGATGGTCTTATAAAAAATTACTATTTGACATAAAACGTCTTTAAAAGTGCAATATAAATGTATACTTATAATACACAACAAAAAACATTTAACATATAATGATAATAACGTGTATGTCTGTATCAAGAAACCTGTACCTTTTTGTAGTTTAAGTACTACAAATCCTAACTATATTATTCAAGCAATATGGGAAGAATATTAATAAAATACAGTTCGTTAAATATAATAGCTGCTATTTTAAAATTACTACAGTGGTTCGTAAAAACATCAAACTCAAAATCATAATATACGCATCGTCTCACTGAAGATGAAAGTAAACGGTATTAGTTATTGTTTTCTAAACTTTACCATTGAATGCAGTTTATAAAAAGATATGGAGATAAAAGCTGGATCGTTTGTTTTTTGAAATGATTAGTTTTACATTTCCATGAGGCAATTTAGATCGTGTTTATGTAAGGTTAAATTTATAATTTATTTGAGGTAAATAAAGAAACATTTTTTAGCCTAATATTTCAAATTCAAATTCAAAATATCTTTATTGTGGTACACAGATAAAAAAGATGTTACAATTATGTACATTAATACATAGTGTGTCACTGTGTCCTGTCTACATAGACGTACAACAATGTGCGTGTGAAAATAATTATGTATTAAAATTATAACCTTTTGACACCATGCCATTCAAAACATAAATTAAAAAAAATATCCAATATCATATTTAAAGAAATAGAATTAATGTCTATATTATCTAAATTTATAGTTTCAACCTTTTTAAATTCAAGGCTATATTATACTCAGAAATTACCCTTATACTAAATCCAGGAATTTCTTCTTGACATTGTAATATCAGTTTAGTGTTCTTGTAAAATAAATTGTAAAATATAAAAAACCCATAAATTCGATTCAATGTACAGATAAATACAATAATAATCACGCCGTCACCGCCCGTGCATGGCGGCTGGTAACCGACATGCACCGTTCTTTTGTTTTGCTCTTAACTTTACTGTTATTACTATACTAATTATTTTGTTATAATACATATTATTATAACAAAATAATTAAACAACATTAAAAAAATCTTAATGTAAGATGCTGAATATACACTAAAAATCTTAATTAAAATCATTTTATTTGTGTCATATTTTATCAGTGCCAGCGACTTACTTCCATAGAGTGATATGTGTGATAATAATATTTAGGCTGTCCAAATTGTGGACAGGTGGGTTTGTGATGCCTGGGGCTCGCCGAATTTGATTTACAAATATGTACATCGGTAGTTTAGATCGGAGCGGTCTCGCTGTTATCACGTTTTGTTTTCCTACAAATAAATTTGTTTTATGGGTTCTAGCAAAGAATGATGATAAAGTTAAATTTATATTTTTAATTGATTATAACTTCGTTAGCTAACTGATGACTTTATAGGTTTCATTAATGATTCATTTCAATTAAATGAGTTATTGACGACTCGGACATAACATTACTTGGACACACTGTACGAATTAATTTTTTTCAATTTTATTATTTTTTCACTGATAATTCAGTCCAATAAAAATTATCCTATTACTGCATTGACATGAAAAGTTTTATTAAAGAAAATAGTTACAACCTAACATTTACATATTGTTAATCAACAATCTTCGTACGTTAAACTTGTTATAAGTGTAACTTATAAAATAATATGTTTAATCGTTATCGCATATTTCCAAAATAGGATATGAAGCGGACGATGTAAATTGGTTTTGGCGGTTTTTCCGCATTGTCGAATGGAGAGGACACGCGTAATGCTATTCACCCCGTGTGATATGAAAAACTCGCTCTTTTTCACCCAAACCACTTATGAAGGGTAGAGAATTTTCCTTTATTTTTGGGAAAATTATGGACTATAACGGCTGCAGTGTAAAATTGTGTTTTTAGGGTCATTTTTATGACGTTTCTTATGAGGACTTTTTTGGGTAGACTTCATTAAAAATTAGGTCGATTAATCGTATCTTCATTTATCTTCTAGTGTTTTACTGTACATATTAATATTTTAGTCTGTTATGTATTCAATTATTCTACTTTGGATAAAACCTTTTGCTTACTGTAATGTATTCCCTAAATATTTGCTCTTTAATGCATCAATGGTGAAGTTAATTTGGACGATTTAAATTTGTTAAATTTGTTAGCTAATTACCCTTTCAATATGTAACCAATTTGGTCAGACTGACTTTTCCATCTTTCATATAAAACATAAGTACTATCAAAAATTACAACTGAAAGTTAGCACTTATGCTATACTGGCTTAATTTCTTCAATAAAGCAGGAATTTTAATATATCCTATTAAGAGCTATGCAGATTGTCACAACAACTTACAGTATTGAATTTCTCTGTAACACAGACATATATATCGAATAGACTATGTAATTTTTGTCGCCTGAATTGAAAGAAGCCTGTCATTCTATTGTCCACAGTGACGCGTAACTTGAGTAGTCTTGGAACTTTTTTGGGAACAATTTGTCTATTCGTCTCACTATTATTAAGTTGTTTTTACAGCTCAATAGTGCATTATTAGACATGTTTAAGATTTTATTGACGTTAGCAGTGATTTTTTTTTAAATTTAAGTATTTACATTTAATTGTGAAAAGGTATTGCATAGTCTACATGTATAAGTTTATGCTCCATACGTTCCAGTAACCCGATGTGTCAATTAAGGACGTCTGAATGCGTTCGTTTTAATTTAGATTTATATTGGTAACCGAATTATAGTTAATCGAAAACTGTCCGTCTGTTTGTCGACAATGATTTATACGCGACGCCAATATAAATGCAGCCTGAGGCCTGTTGGGGCAATGTTTATCTTACTCATCTAGTCATAACCTCGTCTATGTTGATGAACTTTTTGCAAATAATATAAGATCTAAATTTAACCTTATTATTTTATATTCTAGTTATTTTTTTTCCGGTCAGAGGAAATATCAGATCTCTATTTAAAATCTAGACGTAGATTGGTTTGAAAAAAACTGATTTAGTAGTTATGGGATAATTTCAATATTTAAGTACGTCAATTATTTCGAATCTGTCGAATAAACATAATTTGCATTTTGCAATCTTTTAAAGTTATAATATACTGCATAAATTATATATCGAGTTGAAACTTCTCTAACTTGAACTTGGCCGTTTTTGCAATATTTATAACTGTGTATTTTAATTATTATGTTAAATACAAAAGTTGGGTTATAACCTTAGGGTATAACCCTAGCTTTTGTATAAAGTGTACTTCAAAAAAGTTCTGGATGTGTTAAAAATTCATATTATAATTGATACTATCTAATATCACAAAATCTCAGAAACTACAATTGCTTGGGGTTGGCTTGCTTTTATGACATAGGTGATAGCTAAGACGAAATTTTGTAAAATTCCCACAGGATCGGGAATTAAGGGACGCGAGCGTAGCCGTTACTAAAGCTAGTATCTAATTTAGTTGTTAGGATTAATTGCGGCCGGTTATTGGTAGCTAATTTGCAATCTGATTCGCACTATTGATGGGGATGTTGTAATTGAATTAGCATGTCCAGTGATCAGTGTAATACTGTTGATTAAACTTGTAGTCCCAGGATACAGCTTTTATTTATTTACCCAGATTTCTCCTTTTTTTAAATTAGACAGAACGTGAGGCAAAGGAAGCTTGATAACTTGCATACTTACTTATGTTATATATTAGTTCACTTTAACGTATTATATATACATATATGTACATGTAAATAAAGCTCTTACCGCTCGTAAGTAATGTCTAAATTTTGAATATTTATATAATTATTAGTTATCCAATGAACACGCTAACTACATTTTTTTTTCAAGTTTTATATTCAGAGTTTTCATCATTTGAAATATCAAGTATAATCCTTAGATTTTCTAAGATTAAACTTGATCAATCAATATCACTGATACATTTACTAAAATATTACCCAACTTGACGACCTCCGCGGCGTGATGATTACCATGCTTGTCCGCTACTCAGGAGGTCCCGGGTTTGATCTCCTGTTGAGTCAAGATTTAACATGATATTTTTATGATTGACCTGGGTGTTGGATATTTTTATATTATATGTATTTGGTTATAAATATAGTATCATTGAGTGATTTGCTTTATATACTGCGTGTTGTAACCCCCATATATTTTTAATTATTATTTATAAATTTCGTATCTAAGGCTCAAAATTAATCAATATCACTTGTATTATTAGAACCTGCACTCCTATACTTTTCGAGGTAATAAAGCCATGTGTAACACACTTTATAATTAGGACGAATTGTGCGCTGTCCCGAATCCTTGTCAATCTTCATCAGTAAGGATTGGATTGATTTAGGTTGGGTCTCTTCACACAAGATCACAATGAAAACGATTTAATGTGTTTTTGGATTGAGTTGAATTGAATTTTTATAGAGTGAAGAAAATGTTGTAATGGAGATTGTTCCGCTACTTCTTTTCCAGCTTCTTCTAAGCTTTGAAAGTGGTGGTTACATTATTTTTAAATAAATTATTGATGTCAATCATTAGTCAAGAGTTGTGAGACGCGAAAACTACGCTAAGTTGAATGGTAGGATTATTAGTGGAATAGGGATTGAGAATAATGATAAACTCAAGCCCATCGTCTATATAAATAATCTTTCATTTGAAGCCCTTTCCCTTAATTGACTTTGAGTCGGCGCGGGAAGAGTAGCAGCTGACACATTCTACGCTTACCTAGCTCGTATATATGCAGCTCTTAGTATTAATCAATGAATTTTCGTAAATGTAACAATGTGTAAATATTATTTCTCGTGATTGTATTGCATAAATTATTTAATATACATAGATATTTCTTACTGCGCCCACCTCAAGTAATATGGGAGCAGGATAGGCAGATGATGATGAAACATAATATTTCTTATTTTGTAATAGTGACTTACAAACGGTCATTTAGATGACCGTTTGTAAAGCGTGTACATTATTTCTGATTTCAAAAGGCACGAGATATGAAATAAAATCATTTGTTTGTATTCACCGCGCGTGTCATTAACGGTTCATTACGATTTGCGCCAAACTAATTGGCTTACCGTTGCGTATCGTGCTTTGAATCGGAACCGTAATCAATTTTGTGCCTCAAAGCCGGCTCTAAATGATATAAGCGCATCAAAATTGTGACGTGTGGATGAATGATGTATTGCAGGTTTGGAGTCAATATCCTCTGGAGTTATTTCTTACTAATATAGAATCATAATAAATCAATGGAAATTGTTCAATATATATTTAAATATTTTTTAATTAAAATGGATTCAATTTTGTGTCTTAAAGCCGGCCTGTAGAAACTGTAATATTGCAATATCTGAACTAATTTTATCGATTTTTGGTTGTGTACAAATGCAATCTGTACACCTATCTACCTATGGTTTGATTACAATAATTGCTGAGCTAACAAGCATTCAATTTAGACATCAACAAAAATTCAATTTTTAGAAATTTTAGTCGTGAAATTAACAATTTGTCATGAAAATAATAGTTATGCCAAAACCTACACAATATTGCGTCCTATATAATATGTATATAAATTTAGGTACCTTATTTTAATCAAATGCGGTGTTTTGCTTCTACCATTTAGCAGCTAAATTGTTCTTAACACACCGAATTATTTTGATTTATCGCTTTGTGATTGCTGCAACTCGATTATGTAGGGTGCCGGAATTGAATAACTAAAAATAGGCGGGAAGCTTTGCCTTGAGTTGTAACAATAGTAATGGTGTTTTTGGAAACGTAATATCATAGTAATTACGTCCTTATGAAAATGTGTTTGAGGAATATTTGAAAAGAAATTGTCTTCAAATGTTGCCATTAAAAAAGTAATGAAGTCCTAAAAACATTTAATATTCTGGCTACATCTTTTCTATACCGAGCATTTCAGGAAATGCTTGCGTAATTAACAATTCTGACACAATATAAAAACAAATACGTCTTAAATTAAAAAAAAAAAATACTTTGCCTTTGGCTATAAAACAATTAACTTTTACTTAGCATATCAGTGCGATAGTTGGCCAACAGCAATCGTAATAGAGACAGAGAGTATTTGCGTACAGTTTAATTCAGTCCCGAGAGGTGAGCCGTACTGAGTCAGCCAGTGAGTCACTTTCCCGTGACTCGCAGACTACTTCCCTGTCTAGTTTATTTACGCGAATATTGGATAAATCTGCCGATACGAACGCCACATCGCATGCTATGAGTAAGCTACTCTCGAGCTGATCTTGAGTTTAATTTTGAAAATATCAGGAGAATACATACAATTTTGATCAATAAATATTAACTTAAATATGAAAATAACTTGTCATTTATTGGTCTATGAGTATGTGTTCACATTTTTGAAAATCTATTAATTCAAGATAGATTCACGTTTACCTTCAAAATGGCTTAGGTAATATTAGAAATGCATAAATATTTGGTTAAAAAAATAACGAATTCAATCAATAAACAAACAACTCTCACATTAGGTAGTTACTAAAATAATATCGTTAAAACTCGTCTACAAGAAATAAAAGATTACGGTCAACAAAACAAGCAGTGGGTTTTCAAAAACTGCTTGTAACAAGACTAAGCATTTAATGTTCTTTAGCAGCATTAAAACTTGAGACTAAACGACGCGTATCTCGTCGGTCTGCCGATTTCTCCCATTGTTTGTGATCATAGCGATGACGGCCCTCATTCGAAATCCATACGGAAATCAATTGTCATTGTGTTTAATTATTATATTTTCTAAACTACCAAACTTTTACCAAAGTCAATGGGATTTCAATTGACTTGCAAAGCAGTGGTGAAACAATTGCCTTAAATATAATCAATCGAAATGTTCCCTGAAACGACTACTGGTGTGTGTTTTTTAAATTTAATTCGTTTAATTTGTACATAGAAAGTCCTTCTAATGATACTGATAAGTTTAAGAATATTTACACTCAATTAAATGAATGTACTTCTAGGTGCAAATGCATATATGGTTTTTAATATAGCTCCCCTGATGATAAGTGACGACCACTATTCATAAACAAATATAGCACCAGTGTGTGATAAGTGTGTTGCCAGTCTTTTAAGTTACCCCATTTTGGGAATTTTTTTCGTCAAGTTACAAGGTGAAATTGCGCAATGTCAGCGTTTTGGCGTTTTATGTATTACATCGAACAACTCTAGAATTTAATTCCGTAAAAATAATATTTCTTGTAGATGAAAACTGGATCATATGTATAGAACATAAGAACTTTCCTAATTTTGTCAAACTTTAAGTCTTGCCCTGGCTGCCAGTAACCTCGACCTCGACCTATATGACCTCCGTGGTGTAATGTAGTGCTCGACCGCTACTCAGAGTCTCGGTTTCGATCTCCAGTCAGGTTATGATGGAAAATGATATTTTTCTGATCAGCCTGGGTCGTATTATCATCGTTGAATTAACATCTCATAACACATGTCTCGATCTTACTTTGGGGCTTATTAAATCTGTGTGATTTATCTCTTTATATTTACTTATATATATTGGAGTAACCATGAGGAAATTCTAGATTAAACTCTGATAGAAATCTTATATAAGATTGGTTACAGACAACGTTTCATCACTATGATTTAGAGTTACTATTCTCTAATATGCTATTACAAGTTAATGTAACAAGTCGTATTGTAATAAACGTGCTAAAGCGTAAATCCCGTCATAAATTGCGCAATAAATTATACGCTTCATAGAAACAGTACAGTTTTATAAACTATGGTTTGAATAGAAATGGGTGCTGGCTATGACGTACTGATTAGCAGTAATGTTAATAAATTGTGCCATAAGTAATGGTAGCTACTGGGGCAGATATTTTTACAACACTTTTAATATTCTTGCGTATTTTCTGTGTTTTATTTTACGTATACAATAAAAAAAATTAAAAAAAATGTGTGCATATTTGCATGGACTATGAAAGTTGTACTTGTTAACTTTTTTCTCCTTATTTTAATTGGAATTGAAAATAATGAAAATAAAATATGATTAATTGAAAATATCTATTATGTTAACATTCTTATTTCATGTCGGATAAATTATATATAAAAAATGAACAATTTAAATGAACTTTTTATAATTCCATTTTTTTATGAAACCTGCAATACCCGGGGGTCACAGAAGTGTTGCCGGCCTCGTTTTCTTGAAGGTTCTGATGTCATATTGATCCAGAAATACCGCTGCAAGTAGTTCGTTCCACAGTGTGGTCGTACGTGGTATAAAGTTTCTTTTAAAACATATGGTGGTCGACTGCCACTCGTCCAGACGAAATGTATGAAACTTTATTCTGCGGCGGGTGGTACGGTGTAGAAATTCTACAGCGGGTATTAATTGGAACAACTCCTCAGAACATTCCCCGTGATAGATTGGGTAAAAATATTGGTATTGGGTATAGATTGGGCAGCGCTAGACTGTCCAATTGATTGGTGTGGTCTTGGTCGGCGACGATACGAATCGCTCGACGTTGAACGCGGTCAAGGGGAAGAAGTTGATACTGGGGTGCCCCAACTTAGAGGTGGGAACAGTATTCCATAAAATAATAACCATATTTCATTCTGTTTTCACCTTATTTTGTGACAAAAGTCATACAAATATACAACATAAACCCAGATACAACAGTGCACCGCTTCAATCGCATCCAGCGACGGCAATAAAAGTTGAATTTATCATAAAAAGTTGCACATTTAAGACTGAAACACTCGTAAATAAGACCACCTATTTATATTTGTGGCTCTAGTCTGACCGCGTCGTTTTGATCATTTCAACTACTTTTTTTAAAATCAGAATTTTCTTCCACCACTAGTAAAAAGCGCAGCAGAGCTGGTCAATTTTTTTCTCGTATTTATTGTGAAAGTGCTCATATTTCTCGCAACTGAGATATAAATGTTTACATTTCTGTGCAAAACCCTAAAGATTTTTTGTAAAGAGTCACTCAACAATTTATTGTTTAGTTCAGAGCGAAAAAATTAGTTCTCTTTGCTAGCTATTTGGGCTGAATTTATTGTTTATATCCCAACTTTTCATATTGCGTGATCATGGATCCTGGTTAAAATGAAAGTGTTATAATTATTTGAAGTAAGTGTATCATAAACGATTGATAAGTACTCAATACATAACACATCGTTAAAATACTATTCTCGGGTAAACATAAGCTTAAACATTGTAAACATGTGTTGTAAATTTTGTAATTAATGATTTTTATTCATAAAAATGGAACGGTACATATCAATATTTTATAAATAGTTATTTCAAACAAGCACCAAATCATGCTAATCGGCGTAAACATCATCGTAGGGCGGAGGAACAAGCAGTTGGGCGAAGCGCTCATTGATGTGGGGCGGGCGGTGGTGGCGGGCGCGGTGGTACCGGTGGCGAAACGTGCGTCGAAATAGCCTATGCACCGACATTTCCGACCCACCTGCGATGATAGTCATCCAAACTGGGACGCAGATACGGTCTTTATGACGAAATTTCACTAATATTTGTGTTAGAGGTAATAAACACGTTGGAAAATATACGCGTTATAGAAGATTTCATTGCAGTTACCTCTTAAATGAACAGCTTTAATAAAAATTTTAGGATAATATACATAAACATTTGTAAAAAATCGTTAGTAGTGTGTCAGTATACGACAAGACTTACTATTTACATGAATAATTTTACAGTCATGCGAATTGAAGACATTGGAGATAAATTGAAACTAAAATCACCACTAAACATTTCTCAGAAAATAATTTCAATGTAAGGACGAAAAATAAATCTTGTATAAAATCAGCACGAGTGTTTTCTGATTTTTACGATGCAATGCAAATGCGCTCTTAATCAAAAATCTTATGCATGTTTGGAAGTGCTCGGCGTCGTTTTAAATCTCAAACAGATTGAAACCAGGACCACACATTGCACGATTCAACGAAACTTTATTTATTTATATAATTTGAAGTTGTTCGAAATAAAGAGTAGCAGCGACGCATAATTTATGGTAATAATGGGGATCGTATTCATGGTTTTTTTTTCTAATACGATAAGTCACGCTCAATTCTTTCACACAAAAGATCTAAATACGTCGGTAGGTCAAGAGTTGGTTTCCCGGACGCGAGGCCTCGGGTTGTAACAAAAGACCATTTTTTTGGATAAGTCTCGTGACAGGTCGAGGGTGCCTACGTGTGGAGTGACGAGCGCCGGGAAGTTATTTGACGTGTGATGTGGACGGTTCTTTATAAGAATAGCGGCTAAGTGTTTAAATATAGATTAATATTCTAATAAGTTCTTGTTGCCTAATGACGTTAATATATACGTTAATAATATTTATAGGTAGTAGTAACACAATTAAGTAGTCAATAATTATATACCTTGATTTTGGGTACGAGTAACTTTAACGTAAAAAAACAACGGCAACGCTCCTGTTACCCCCTGGGTGTTGCAGGTGTTTATGGGCGGCGGTGATTGCTTAACATCATGTGACCCGTCTGCTCGTTTGCCTCCTTCTGTCATAAAAAAATAACAATTTTAAGTAACTTTAAGGTGACAGACATACCCTGAGAGCAACGCATAGTCCAAACAGCTAAAACTAGAAGCCTAATTTTGCATGTAGATTCATAAAAACGTTACATAACGTAATGAACACTAAGAAAGGAATTTCGAAAATTCCACCCCTAAGAGGGTAGATTTATTGAAAGGAAAAGGACAGTTGATTAAATAAATAAGCCAAAAACATTATTAAGTAAGTGTATCAGAACTATAAAATAAAAATATTGACAAATTCTTATTTTTCTTGTATTTACGTAATTAACTTTTTTCTTTCTAAAACAGAATAAATTAAGAACCAAATATCCGCATGATATTAATAATTAACTGATACTGATAGATAATAACGGCTAGCTTCGCCTCGTAATTTATTTAATTACATGCCCAAAATTAAAAAAAAAACTGTTTTGTATGGTTCTTTAACATACATGCATATGATCACGCCTTTTTCCCATAGGGGTAGGCAGACTACATTCTTCCACTTACTGCAGTCCTGACATACTGTCTTCGCTTCCTCCACATTCATCAATCTTTTCATACACGCTCGTCGGTTTAGTGCACTTCTGACCTGCCCTTTTCTAAGAATGTATTTTATTTGGTCAATGAAAGTTCTTCTGGGCCTACCCTTTTCAACGTTTTCATCCACTTTACTTTTGAAAATTCTTCTTGTCAATCTTCTATCACTCATTCTTCTTTAAAACAGATTTAAATTTTTGTAGTTAATAAAAGAGCTACTAAAATTGTTTGCCCTTTTCAAATATCATGTTTAGACTCAGACGAAAATAAAAAAGTACATTCAAGTAAGCTCGTTATTTATGCATACGAATGCATTCGCGTATCTTATAATAGTTTCGCTGATCTCCATCGTTATATTCCATTCTCTACTCAAGTACTTCGTGAATGGGAGCTTTAAGCTTTCGGTCTAACTTTAGTTAGTAACAGATGCTCGCGCGCACGAGACGCGTGTTCGTACCCAAAATCCCACGAAAATTGGCGCGTGGGCTAATTTTGTCGCACGCGTGTCGCTGTCAACTATACAACAATAATAGTTACAACGTTTTATGTTACAAGTGATTAAAGTGATGTGATGTTTTGTGTTCTGGACAACGGTTCTAACAATATAATGTTATTATAGTATATGAAAATCTAAGATACGATTTAATGATATACACATAATTTTATAAAACAAAAACACTCTCCGAATAAAAAAATCGAATTATCTATATTATACTGACCATAAATTATTTGGCGAAATCTTTGATTAAATCTTATTGTCGTAGTAACAAATAAGCAATGTTTGTCCGCTAAACAAAATGCATTAGTGAAATCCATTCAAGATATTTCAACGGTTCAATAATAAATTGGAGGCTGTGACTGCATTCAAAGAGAGATTTATTATGCCGCACGTTGCATTTTTGCATTCTACAAATGAATTCGATTAAATCCCGATTGTGATGCAATAAAGATTGCATACTCCTTTTTAATTGTCCTTCGATATCTTTTACGCGTTTCTTTATATGCAAATGTTTTGATTGTTTACATTGTTTTCCTATGATTTTTCTATTTTCTTTTGATTTTATAAAAGTATTAAACAAAATATTAATAAAGTTATTTTAATGCAGTATAAAACTTCCATGATAATTTGACAACGAAAAAAAAACGTTAAGTGTGCAACCTACCACTATTATCTGAATTTTCGTTCTGTCAATACGCTCACCCATTTATCTAAATGGCCTTCGAATATTTAATTTATAAGTAATACTAATAAATAAATAAATATATAAAGATAAATCACGAAAATTGAGTTAGCCCCAAACCAAGTTTGTGATTTGTATTATGGGATACCACGACACTATATTTTAATAAATACATACCCATATAGATAAACATCCAAGACCCAGGCCTATCGAAAAATAAAAATTTTCCATCATAACCTGACCGGAATTCGAACCCGGGACCTCTTGGTTGAGAGGCCTTCTTAAAGCTCTGTCTGCCACAAAAGATGAAGAAAATACTGTAACCGTATTTAAACAGGTACATAAACTAAAGAACATATCCAATTTCATATCAGCTAGAGTCAAATATCTGTAGTAAAAAATTACGTCTTATACAACTGTAACTGCATGATAGTAGGCGAGTCTTTGTCTAGAATCGTTTTTGTTCTCCGAATACAGACCAATATGCACACTTAATTTTAATGAAGTGGTCGTAACTACACACCATAGTCTATTAAAGTAATCACGCTGACTTTTGAATAAGATATATTATGATATCGGTCCGGTTTATGACTCCTATTACTAGTGGTTATAACATTATAGGGATATATTAAAGGTCAAATAGCTTAGTTAATAAAAGCATTTTTGAAACACGCTGTTCAAAATTATTTCAATATCTTTTTGGGGACGAAATGTCGCATTTTCTTTATAATTTATTTATGTAGATTAAGTAGAAATTCGTATTTTTGAAAAAAATAAACAATTTTTTTATACCCATCCGTTCATTTCCGTAGGATTTGGATTATAGGATCAATTGATTTCATATAGTTACTGTTTTTATTATAAAAAACTCTTGGAAGTAAAATTAAATCCCATTAATAATATAAATGCTAAGGTTTGTGAGTCTGTATGTAAATATGTACATATGTTTGTTACCCTTTAACGAAAAAGCTATTGGACGGTTTAAATAAGAAATAATATATAGGCTAAAGACCAAATATCACACGAGCGAAGCCGCGGGAAAAAACTAATTCTGTCCATAAAAGGAAAAGATACACTCAAGTCTATCTTCAACAACATAATGTATATTGAATCACTGGCCAATCTTTTTTCAAAAGTAGGAAACGCATTTCATTTATACTGAGAACATTTCCAATTTGTCTGCAGTGACTATTTATTTAGTTCTTAGAAATATTAATGAATGTAGCTTCAATAATATCAATCTCATTGTGGATGAGTGCGCTTGTAAACTTTCCATTAATTCTTAGTCATGGAAAGCTGAAAGAAATAACACTCCCACTCCATTTTATCGCAGTATTGCAATATACAGATTGACTATACAGTACTTAACACAAATAATATTCAATCAGTCATTAAAAGTGAACAAGTACTTATTTACAAGCGTTTTCATCGAGATGTAAGCTTACAATAAAGTATATTTGCAATATATATCTATTGTTACATTTCTTGTTACTTTTATTTCCGAATAAACATTTACCGCCTTCGTATTGTCGCCAAGAAAAGTAAATTTATGTATTCGTAGCGGATACGTGACTGTCGCCGATAGAATTGCTTGTAAAAAAATATCCCTTTCTTTGGGTTGTATCATAAGATAAAATTCCTTATAGTATATGTATTTATTCTGTGCTCAGAGCAATAAAATACTTTGTTATAAAGTAAAATCGATTTTCGCAATATTAGTTTTTACCCGCGGCTTCGTTTGCGACCATGGATCTTGTGGGAATTCCTGGCACCATGGATCTTGTGGGAATTTCGAAAAATTCCGTCTTAGTGAGCACCTACGTCCTAAATAAAACCTTGATGCAACATTTGAGACCCCTAGCACTTAATAGTTTCGTGATGAGTAATACAGTCAGTAAGAAAATATAATTTAGTACCTTCCTGCATATAAATATAATCTTTCTTAACGTACTTTATGGCCAAATAAAAAAACATATTTTTTAACAACCAAATATTTCAAATAATTACTATACAGACACGTGGGCGTACCATCACAAGCTTAATTGTTCTTTCTATACACAAGACAATAGCGCTTATTACAAATATCAAATGAATTGAACATTGAATTCAAATCTGTACGAGACATCGATTCGTTTTAGAAAGGCGAATCGATGTCTCAGCTTAGATATGTCGCGAGCCGACTAGATCTTTACGTGTACAATCGGTTAAGATTTGTTTTGTAATATAGTTTTAGGATACTGGATTTGCTTTATGTAAAGCAGCAGCAGTTTGGATTAATAGCATAAATATTTACGTACATAATTATGTTTTTAGAATAATATGTATAGAAATTTAATTATTAATATGTACGCAATAAGATTAAAAAAACATCTGATCAATTATAATACCCTACGTTCTCGACCAATAAGCCCACATTTCCGCTTAATCTGGCTTTCAAGATTTACAGACTTTTGGCTCTGTGTACTTCGTAAGCGATAAAGATGTGATATTATGTCTGATTATTAGGTTAAAATTACAGACTCGAAAGAATATCGTATATCGTCTTGATAAAAAATCAAAGACGTCAGACTTAACATGAATCTGTCAACTATTTAAACCTCAAACTTAATCTAAGGCTATATTTCCAAGGGGATTGTTTACATATTGGACTCTACACGCCTACGTAACATAGCCTAGCACATCTGTGTCCTACTTATACGAGTATGTATGTAAATATGTAGGTACGTCTGTATATACATTGTACACTTATATATACAAGTCCGATACATCCTTTTGACAAATAGCTCTAACGGAGCGGACCTATATTGATTGCTGGTTGGCGCCATGTTTGGGATATCGCTGACGCAAGGAGTAACGTCATTTTTCATTGTTCACTTTATATATCCCATATGGTGTTACTATACTTACTGCCAATATAAGTCTAAAAGTAGTAACTAAAAAACATTGTGCTTTTGCAATTAGCGTCAGGTGTAATAAAGCTACTTTCGGCAATCTATATACTAAATTTTTAGTTCGGTACTTGTACAGTATTACGTCTTAATTTCTAACCGAGTAGACAGAGCCAAGTTAGACAAGGAAAAGCGCTTTTAAAAAGGAGTAAAGGCGATGAACGACCTCTTGTTACGATCTTTATGTAGATGCAACTAAATGTAAAATAATCATAACTATATGTATTGTTTTCATGAGAAGTAGTTTAATATTACAAAAGATCTAGTTTTGAGGTAAGTACTTTGGCTAGTATTCCGTGGGTTTATTGTAACTGTAACATTTACTGCAGCGGTCAGAACTGTAGTTTTATTACTGAAATTTTACGTAGAGCTTTAATTCTGTGGCTTACCTACTTTTGAAATTGTGTGATACTTAATTAATTATTTTTTTAAATTGATGTCTGTGAAAGTGTGGACGATCCGTTAGACAGTTCTTTTCCACTGTGTATTTATCAGTCAACTATAAAACCTTTTAAGGTGCTCCATTCGAATGTTTTGTCTCATATTGTAGTTACAGTAAATGAGTATTTTATGATTATGTCACAAGTTCGTTGCTCCTGGCGCACCTTCCGTGTAGCTATTTATATGAGCGTGTGTCGAACTTTTGACAAGCGCGTAAATAAACAGGCTACCGGATCGGATGTGGACGAAGTCCGCTGTAACAAACTGTTTATGGGATCATGAGGTTGCACAATTTATGAAACATGGAACGGGATTAACAGCTTTCCCTTTTGATATAAAGTGTTGACATAAAGATTAGACTCTTTTTAAGCTTAGCAGAGAGGAAAAGAGTTGAGTTGTTTTGGTTAACCAAAAGTTTGCATTTTCTAGCGGGCGAATGAAAAATTAGTTGGTTTACCACAGCTCGACCGAAGCTTTGTCTTGTTTGTCAAATAGCTATAGTCGAATTTTAAAATACGTTCCATCAGCGCGGCATTGTACATTATTATGACTATTTGTAGTAGTTTAGTTTACTAATTAAATGTCTTAAAAGATATGGAAATTGTTATTAAAAAACATTTCGATTAAGACGGCATAAATCTTTCTAAATTGCGGATATGCTTTTTTATCGTATTCTAAAAGTTATTTATACTTTATTGATATAACGTGCACGATGTCATTTCTCGCTGACAGGTTTATAGGTTATGAAATTTCAAACGGTGTGCAGTTCAAAGACTGAAGTCAGCTTCTTTTTATTATGTTGCTTTCGTTGCGTTAATTATTTGTGGTGATTTTCTAGCGGCTGTAGTTCCTGTGCTCATTGAATACAACGGTTTATCCCGGAGGCATGTTTCTATTGCTCAAATAACTAGGTACTATGATCATATACTCGTATTTTTTATGGTACACTGCATTTTAATCATAATATTAATGTATGATTAATATATATTTTTTAACAAAAGACGACAGATAGATGTAAGAGGAAACACGAGTCCCAGCATAAAAATAAACACAGAAATATTGGGCTTCCTAGACTGCGAATAAGTACCTCTATTTTTATACATAACAAAAAGTAGAGTTGAAAGTGGGTTACGATACAATTTTTGACAAAAAATATTGTATGTAAGAATAAGTATTATTTTAAACTGCTATCAAACCTATTAAATATGATAGATTTTATTCAATAATAACTTTAAAAATGCAAAGATTTTAGTACAGTAATGAGACAACATATGTATATTACTTTGTTGATTTGACATTATCCTTTTTCTTCCACTTATCGAACAGAACAGAACTTTAGTAAACAGAAGATTAATGTTTAACAGTTGTTTTGAGAATTTTGTCTTGTTAGTGTGTCGTTGGTACATAAGATCATACCAATATAACAAATATCTCCATGCAAGTGGGAGAGATCGTAGGCGGCATGTCAAATTGCATTAAATAAGTTTGATTTTGAAATTACAAAGATTTAGCATGCTTTTAAATTCATACTTCATATTTACTTGATTCAAGTTTATAAAGGAAAAGGTAAGAACGGGCAAATTTGTGTTAAAAATTTCAGAAGTTACAATATCGCATTTTTTGCTTCCCTATTAGATAGATATGTAATTTATTTCATTAAACTATATAAATTAAAGCGGTAATACTCATCACGAAATTATAAGTGTTAGGTATTTAATTTTGCATTGTGGTTCCTTTTAGTGCGTACATAGGTGCTTACTAAGACGGTATTATGTAATATTTCAACGAGGTTGGAGAAATATAGGACGCGTGCGTAGCCGCGGAAAAAATCTTGTAGTTTATAACTTTATCGAGATTGATGAAATATTCTGATTTATGTTCATTCTTTAAATAAAAATAATAAGTATATTTTATTATTTTTTACGTCCTGATCATAAGCGGGGTTACTAGTTAGGTACTGTATTCTCTGAACTTTCCATAACTTTATGTTATGGATGAAATCATTTGCGGTTAGTTTCTCTAAAAATATTGAAATAATTGATTTGTCATAATTTTTATGCTATTAGTTTATTTTTATACACTTACTATGAGTCTATTCTATATAGCAAATTGAACAAAGATTCTCAGAAATTGTTTTATTTATATTTGCTTTAGCGGTTTATTTTAAATAGTATTTTATTTCGTTTTAAGTTTTGCTTAATTGAGCTTAGTGGTTACGTGGTCATATAATTATAAATGCAGCATGCTCCATGAATACGAAATCTTTTTTTTTTTATTACGAGTTTACTTGCTGTGACTCTACTTTCGGGAATTTTACATATTTTCACAAAATTTTGACAGACAACATTGCATTAGTTTGCATACAATTGTGAAAGTAGTGACACTCTATTCTTATATTCTTGTTTCCTTCGATAAACACGAAACACTTGTTCCCTATTGACATTGGGCTCGGAGCCCTGCATAAAGACAAAAGTAATATTACAGGCCCTCCCACTAAACGGTATTCTCATTGTTTCGAAACGAACTATGCTGTGTACTATTTAATTATTCCAATATAATCATTCTTAAACGCATAGTATGCTGTCATAATGAATTTTTTTTTGCTGTAGGTTTTAGAGACCAAAAATAATTTTATAAAAATAAATATTTATTAATAATATAATTATTATTAATATAATTATTAAATTAGAAACATTATATATACATACAAACTTATACTTTGATAGCGATAGTATTCATTTGAGTACAGCAGAACAATGAAAATCAAACAATTCGCACATTTAAGTATTTTTTTTTTAATGGTCATTGAACTTGTCAGATACTTATTAGCAACCTGTGTTAATTTAGCTAAAAAAATCTAAAATTGAATACTTGCACACATATTAGTATTCAATTATAAATTTTTAATGAGCTGTTGCTGTTATCCTTTAAATACTTACAACGTAGGAAGATATCAAAGGATCATTCTATTTACATACATATGTATATCGTGACCTAGTGCAGAGTTGACTGAATGCGAGATGAAGCGTGTAGGCGGTGTCGGCGCCACGATTGTAAATATTCCTAGAACAGTTTATCGCGCCGTATGACGAAGCCAGCCGTTCATGAACTGTGAAACGTTCGATGATCCACAATTTCCTTTGTTGACAAAACTATCTACGCCTAGAAAATGAACTCCCATAGGATTTTTGGGATAAAAACAACCCTGTACGCTATTCCAAGTTAAATTCTACCCATGTACCAATTTTTATTGAAATCCTTTTAGTAATTTCACATTTTACATACATTCATACACACACAAATAATTTAGGTAATGCCGATCATTACAAACATTTATCGTAACAGCAGAACTGTCTCTCTTGAATCTATTATGTTGGTACAAATATGAAAAGAAACCACAATGGTTTAGTATACTTAAAATATGGAGCCAAGAGTCCTACTAGTCTTAGCTATTACATGATTCTAAATTTGTAACAGCAAGCGTTGTCCAAAATCGCAAACGAATAAATAATCGAGAAGTGGTTATAAAACAAAATAAAAATAAAGTAAATTGTACCCTGTGACACGATATTTTAATTTCAAGATTATGAAAATGTGAATAGACATGCTTTCAGTGTGTAAAATTCAATGTAACGATGCCTAAAAATGGCTTGTCCTATGATGGGAACTGCGTGAGTGACAGCAAAATGGAATTAAAAGACTCTGAAGTGAAGTAACACAATGATACCCACCTGTATAAGGGCTCCTCGATCCATCCAAGGGTCTACTGATGACGTCACGAGGCAAACACGTTCCATTGTACAGGTAACGTAGTTTATTTGTTAATGTAATGTTGTAATGTTGATATATCCGTTACTGTTACATCTCAAACGTTAAAGTTGCATTCGTTTAAAAATTTGGTACATGCCACATAAGTATTGCATCTGTATCTTAATCTACAGTAATTTAGTTTCGATGTTAGATTTTCTATAGCATTATATTATTTGCACTCTTTATGAGGATAAGGTAGTATATGACGCAAAATGCACGCATAGGTTTTAGAGCTTTCATATAAACTTCTATAGTTAGCGGGTGACCGCTGAGTCCCGCCCAGCGATATTAAAAGCACGGCCTCATTCTGCTTCTGCACTTCGCTTGTCGCTTCTAATGGCACTATTGATGAACTGAAACTTATGCTAACCCCGCACTTTATTTTAACCGGCGTTAATATTTAAACTTATGGAAAAAACAGGTTTATAATTACTGATGTTACAATAGACAGATTTATAAATACTTTTGCTAGCGACGGATCCGCGGTTTTACACGCACTGCTCCCGTTCCGCTGGGAAATACGGGACAAAAATAACAATTAACGGTCCTCAATATGTGGACTATTTAATTGAAATGATTTTTCAAGTGGAAGCTTCTAAATCCTTGAGATTTAACCAATTAATAAACTTGGACATAAGATTTGCATATCTATTATACTAGATATTATAATTTTGAAATTATTCTAATGGAGTGGAAAATATTCCAAATAGCTAAAAAGAAAGCTAAAAGTCGTGCAAAATGAAGATGTAAAAGCAGAAAAGTGGGACCGAACATTATAGCAGAGTGCTAGGAAAATACAGAGAGTAGAAGGAAGGCCGATGAGTAACTGTATAGTGATGGTGCTTAGCGAAATAAACTAAATAAAAGAGTCATAAATATACTTTAACATATACTAACATCTCAGTTACGACCATTTCACGGAGATTGTAAAAATGTAGGTCGGGAGTATCATAAACTACCTTGACTCATATTGTTGGCACCGCTGGTAATGCCTTGGCAATATTACTCAGAGCGACGATATCAGAAAAACATTGAGTACTAATATAAATTGTAAATAGCTCAATATTCATTGTTATTATTGGCATTGGCTGTTCGTTAAACCGGCTGAAGCTTGTCTGAATGTGATTTTTTTAATTTCTGGCGCATTTTTTTTTGCAATTGACTTTATTTAACATACGTGACTGCTTACGCGTGTCTAATGGCAAAGAATCAGAGCGACTCCTTGCCTGCAACAATTTTCTTAATAGCTACATCATCATCATTACGTCTTTTAGAATGGTAGCTGTAGTCAGAAAGCTCATATATTTTATTTGATATAATAAGTTATTTGATCTGTTTGAAGAAAAATTATGCAGTCATTAAAAAAATAAGTATTATTATATTAATTTAAGTAACTCTTGAGCTTGAATAAAATGTAAAAAATAAATCGTTTGGAAGTATCAAATAAACGGATGCGTAAAGGAATGTAAATGATTTATGATTTTTTTTCATTATATTTAGCTTTAAAAGGTATTTGAAGGATTTACGCTTAAATTACTTTTTTAACGCAATCTAAATTGCTCGCAAGTGTTACTCGACTAAACTAACAAGACGATCAAATTACGTATACACTTGCATCTTGACAAAGGTCGGAGACAATAGCGAGTAAGTTGTACAATAAATTAAGTATATAGGGGCAAATCACACAGATACTAACTGAAATATAATTATTACAAAAACATAATAGGTCGGGGAAAAAGTTTCTTCGCATTTTTTAAGAAAATTCAAAACATTTTTTAATATAGTTTATTGACATTTAACTAAAGTATGTATGTACCATTTTGTTCGATAATCTTTTGACATCGTGTAGGTAGGGACAT
>JADGIL010026117.1:5421-16695 GCA_020352625.1 Cactoblastis cactorum | reverse complement strand
ATATATATATATATATATGTTATATGTTGGGCAGCGGCTATATATGTTTCTTTTTAAAGAAAAATACGTGATCTTCGGCAATTATAAGTAAAAAAATACGTCTACTTTTAAATTGAGGCAATGTAAGAACTCGAACCTAGAAAATAATATATATACACCTCTGTATATTTGTGGAGTAATGCAATAAGATCCGTATTTAAAACATTATTTTGAGGTGGGCTCTCAAACGGACAGACGTTTTAATATTGTTACTACTGACTGCCAAATCGAAGCAATATATCGATGTACCAACGGTTGTAAATATTAAGGTCACCTGGAATATATAGTAATGCGGCGCAAAAACGAACGAAATCTAAACGAGGTATATAGGAAGTTTAAAGTCGATTCGGTAAAATCTTACTATGTTTTTCTTATAGGTATGCCATATATTTTCGATTCAATTTAATTCAACCTACACTGATTTCATTCGTATATGATGAATGATATTTTCTCTTTACATCGTTATTCCCTAATTATTTCAAGTTGGTGATTTTTAAGACCTATGTTGACCCCGCCGAGTGTTGCAGGTTTCTATGAGCGGTGGTGATTATTTAACATCACATGACCCACCTGCTCGTTTGCCATCCTCAGTCATAAAAAAAGACCGTACTGGAGATTTCGTGTACTACCTTCCTTACTTTCTGATCATGATATATGTATGTTTACATAAGTCAGTAAAATTGAATAATTATCTGCATATGGATTAATAAGAAATTGATTAGAAATTTAATAAAAATTTTGAGATGCTGGGAGCTCTGTAATAAAATTTCACAGAGCTCCCAGCGTCTCAAAATTTATCACTTTTGCTTATTTTTTAAATATCAAAGTTCCTTATGCCATAACATTTCAAATGTTCAGAATAAAATACTTACTTTCCTTGTTTACGAGTAGTCTTATATCTTTTCATTATTATTTAGACCATAAATCCTCAACTTTATATATATTTTAGCACCCGAAATAATGTTTTTTGTAGCTAATGAGATTATGAAGAACAAAGCTTGGAAGCTTACATTTACAGGTACATTTTGAACTTAGATTATATTACGTGACTTGACCTACTTTTATTATAAATTTAAGTTTTAATGAACACAGAATTTTAAATCAAAGTTAAGTGAATATATTAATTAGAATGTTACAAGAAACAAAATTATAATTATAAATTGTTTTTTTAAATGAATTAAAATAACTTTTGTTAATATACCATCAAAGGTTTGAAGATTGAAGTGGAAATAAAAATAATTAATTTCTTTGGATAACTAAAATACAAAATCTGACAAAATACAATTACATTTGACACCCGTTTGATTTTTTAATTAAATTAACGATCTCATTAACAACGCTTAAGTCCTAAAAATAGTAAAATTTGAACTCCAATAGTTAAGAGTTTGTGTTGAAAGATCAGTCACCTTTAGCATTAAATTTTTAATTCAGCAAAATATCTACAGAACGTATGATATGACACAATTTGCTAGGACACTATGAATAAAACCGCTAGCATATTATACCCTCAGCACAGTGCCGGATTAATCAGGCGCGGGGCCCGTGGCAGGCGTAGTATAGACGACAAGGCTCCTTTCTGATCTACTCAGGGAAAAAGTCAGCGCAAGCACAGCAATGAAAGGCGGGATCCTCATTATACTATTGCATCAGGAAAAAGGTCAGCGAAAGCACATCTATAGAGTGTAATGTTCTTGAAATGCAAATGCTTATTTTGAACTAGGTACGAGGCCTGTATTCATATAAGGCTTTTATTTTTAGATTTTACAACCGAAACAGATCTATAATATATATTAATCATCATCAATTATACACATTACTGGGGTTGAAACAGAATTTTCATTTAAATTTTTAATTCAAGGAGTGGCGGTCCTTAACATTTTCTGTCTTCTGTCATATTGTTAGTCTGGCCCTGCCTCAGCGCTCCCTTGATATTGCTCCCGCGATCAACTCATTTGTACACTAAGCGAATATTCCCATGCGAAACACACACTTGTATTTTTTCTCTCTCATATCGTTTAATATTTTATAACCCACATTATTCAGGGGTATATCTTAAATTAAATATAATAGCGTGGCTTTACAAAACGATGATATTTACTTAGATTATTTTAGTTTGTATAATACGATATTAACTCGAAATATCAAATTTTATTGGCTTCTCAAGCAACTAATTTTAGAAGAAATGTATGTTTGTATTAATTATTTAAAAATGAAATATATAATTATAATTTTAAAATTATTTACGATAAAATTCTAAATTATAGGGCAAAATAAAATGATAGATTCAGATACTTAAATAGAAAGAGAAATTAATAGATCGGTTTAAGTATATATGGTATTTAGTGACAGGTAGAATCCCCTGTTTTAAGTCGTGATTTAAACAATTTGCGTGTTTCTTTTGAAACCAAACCACCATGGATGAAAATATAATATGAAAGTGTGTTTGTCTGTCCATTTTTCACGTCAAAACGTAGCATCGGAATAGGACTTTTAATATGGAGATAGTTGAAGGGCTGGAGAACGACATAGACTATATTATTTGTATATAATAATATTTTCCAAATTGAAAGCAAACAATTTATACATCTATCCTAATATTATAATTGGGAAAGCGTGTTTGTTTGTTGGTCTATCTGTCACGTCAAAACGGAGCCATGGATTAGCGTGATATTTTTATGTGGAGGTAGTTGAAGGGCTGGTGAGTGACATAGGCTACTTTTTATCTCTTTCTATTCCCTATCCCCTGAATTTGACGCAATCGAAGCCGCGGCCAAAAGCTAGTGTTGAATAAATTTTTTCTGACATAATTTAACACAGCCTGAGAACGCAACATTTATTAATGAAATATCATAAACGATTAACAGTTATAGCGAAATTATTTTACGAAAGGAAAAATGTTGAAGTGGAAATGTTAAGCCGTTTCGTTTCGTTGAACCCTCCTGTCTTCAATTTCTTTTAGTGCTTACTTTTAAAATATTCCCCAGTGTCAGATGTAATTTCCATGTAAATTCTTTTTCTCAAAATAAAACACTTAGTGAAATAAAAACAAGAGAACCTTTTAAAATTTCACTGATTTATTTTTGAAATATATATTTTTTACAATAAATACGAAAACTCGAGACAAAATATTATTAAGTATATTATAGTACTTGGAAAGATAGTAGTTGAGATAAAAGTTCTCGAATTACTATTCAAATAAATGTTTATTGTATAATACCAATCACCTTGAAATAGAGTAACAAATAAAAATCACTATTGGTATGTTAAAAATCTTAAGGGAAAAGGATAGAAATCTTTATAAAAGTAAATGGTGAAAATGAAAAATAACTAAAATGATAATGGTAGTGGGAACACACGCTTATATGGTTTAATGGTTACTTATTAGTGTACTGACGAAATTTCGAGTGCGGCGTCACTATGTTGTCGACGCACTTGTTTGGTGTACGTAATCCGTACTATAGGTATATTGACAAAACTGTCTACGATCTTTTACAGAAAGTATGAAAGTACATAAGTATTCATTTCAATAAGTCTAGAGGTATCAGGATGTTACAGATATTTATGAAATTCACCTTAAATTAAGACTTTCTCAGAGTCAGAACCTTTTATTTTGAAAAATAAAACTATCTTATCTAAAAGGTTTGATAATACAAAAAAAAAAAATCTATCACATTTAAAAGTTTGGAATTTAACATATAAATTTAAAAACATATCTAGAAGTATAATAATATACCATTGTTAAAAAGCAGAGTGATAAAATTAAGGGAATTAAAATGAATGTTAGCCCTAAAAAGCTTCCATTTTTGCCATTAGAAATAGCAAAAACAATCCATTATTTAAAAAGAAGTGCACATGTCGAGTACAAAACGTACCAAGGCTATCAAATATTTACCTTCAAAATATACAATTCAAGGCTCATACAGTTTTACATTAGTGAAAGGCATTGGCCTATGGAAATTGAAGTTGGTATAATAAGGCGAAATCGAAAGTCATTTGTGCAAAGGCGTGTTGGTCGCGAAGGTCGACAAAGTTCCGATACCATTTCATGAACAGACTAATAACAAGTAGACCAGGCATGTCTAATCGCCTTTATAAAAACAAAGTGTGTCTACTGTGACATTTCAAAACCGATTTTTTTAAATAGAAACACCCCATCTGTTTGTATACAGCTTAAAATGGCACAATTCGATATTTAATAGTTTTTTTTATTTAACATTTACAGTCGAGACAAACTAAATATGCGGCGTTGAATTTTCCTTTGACACGAGAAGTATTTATAGTCTTGGTCTACTTGATATATACATATATGTACTTTTCATGCCGTGTTTGGTAATAACCCGTAATGTACTGTGTGGCTTTTCAGCTATTTTATGATGTTTCTAGAAGCTCTATTTTTGTTAGGTAAACTAAGGTCGAAAAAGGAAATTGAATGCTTGTTTGGTACGATGTTCTAATATGTATTTTGCTCACCATGTAGTTACTCTCAATTTCATTTTTGAGTTTAATCGATCGAGTGAAGAGAGTTTAAACTATTCCGTAACATTTTTGAGATACGCTTTACAGAAAATCTACCATATGATTAGGTTTGAGATTATAGTATAATAAATATAATATGACTTTACTTCGGTAGAAAGCTTAAGAAAAAAAATACTTGGTTAAAAAAAATTGTATTACTCTATACTAAGCTATTAACCTAAGCAACAAATATTACAAAATTTGCAAAAATTATAACAATAAATAAAAGTATTCCTAAAAAGTAGATTTGAGAAAGGAAAACTTGTCATGTTTTGGTGCAACCGGCTTTTATTGTACCTTATATTAAGAACCACGTAAAGGACTACCAAAAAAAAAAATGAGACTATAAAATATAACGTGAGAAGTTGCTAATATCGGTTTTCACAGAGACTCGGGACACCCAAACTGCTTCAGAAATTCCACAAAAAGAGTACTTTAAGGATTAGATAACAAAGACCCATATTACCTTCGTCATTCCGAACTCAAAAGTTTTATCCGGGCTCACCATTTTGGCACTTTTTTAATTGGGAGGGTAAAATGAAATAGAATACTGTGATGAAGTGAGTAATGTTATACTATAGTTTCAAATGACGGTACAGATATAGTAGTAACAAATCGTTATTACAGAGCCGAGAGCCGGGAGATTCGAAGGCCATGTTTAGTAAAATGTGGTGGGATTATTGGTGGAATAGAAATTCAGAAATAGTGACAGGATGCTACCCCATCGCCTAAGTGAATTTCTGATTCATGAGATGAGTTTTAAAATCTGTATAGGAATACTGTTCCCATACAGATTCAGCTTCAGCAGCTGGTACATTCCACATTTTCCAGACCAGCATGGAGGTACATATGTGAGGGTATAATTTTCTCGAAAAATCGTAATTCGAAAAAAAAGTAATCTTTTTTACGTTCGCGTGTCCCTAGTATCTTATTCTCTCTTTTTTATGTAAAAGGGAGGCAAACGAGCAGGCGGGTTACGTGATGTTAAGTGATCACCGCCGTCCATAGACAACTGCAACACCCGCGAGGTCACAGAAGCGTTGTCGGCTCTCATACAACAAATGTGATGTTTTTGCTTCATTTTACTCTATATTGATAACGGCAATAAGTACATGCTTGAAATATTCATGGAATACATATTTATAAATTAACTGTAAATATGAATAATTAAATTAAAATTAAATAAATAGTTAAGAGGGGCTCGAATACAACAAACGTGATTATTTTGTAGTTCTTCATAGATAATGGTACGGAACCCTTCGTACGCGAGTCCGACTCGCACTTGACCGGTTTTTTTCATTCTATCCTAATAAATAATCGACATAAAGAATATAAATAAAAAATATTATCCTAATTAACCCAAAACACTCCAGTTAATAAGATAATGGTGGCAAGGAAAGTAAGTACCCCATAAAAGTGAAGGAAGTCGGAAAGAAGTGAACTTTGATCATTTCGCCTCGGTCTCAGTATCAATTTACGATATTCATGTAGAAAATGTGAAAACATATGGTATATCCATTACAAAAGGGTAGCCCTTTAATCTTACTCACCTCAGAAATATGGCCTATGCCTACATATATCGATGTTATTAACTCATAAATAGTATCAAGACTTATCCTGTTATACAGGATCGCATAAGTATATAATATAGGAAATATAAATCACACAAATTGTTCACCCTAATGTAAGTTCGGGACATGTGTTATGGGATACCAACTAAACGATACAATATCTTATAACAAACTAGCTGACCCGTGTCCAATTCGTTGAGCGTTAATTTATTTTTGCGATGAAATTATGTTTGATCGTTATAATTTTTGTTTGTAAGAGGTTTAACTTCAAGTACAGTGTAGGTTTCATCTTGATAAGTCACTTAGAACTCGAGATAATGAAATAGTAGCTATATTTAATAATTATTCAACACCCAACCCATTTAAGTAAAGATATTTTCCATATTGACAATGTTATGATTCTCGAGTATTGTATCAGTCATGATTCTATAGCAGCCTTTTCCAAAGCGGGCGATAACGCCCCTTTTTGGGCGTTACAGACCTAAAGGGCGGTAAGAGATACAGAAAAAATGGGGGCGTTGAGTAGAATAGTGGTTTTTAAGTAGGTGAAAAAATTGGGGCGCTAAAAATAATTTATTCTCAAAGTCTGCAGTACACAAAATAAGTTTGAAAACTCCTTTTCTATAGTTTGGTATTAAACCAGACTATGTTTTATATGTAAAACTGTTAATCGTATTATAAATTGTAACGAATCTCTGTCTGGAGTACTTCCTCAATTATGTATTTTAAGTACTTACTCAATTATACTTAATCATGAAGGTATATCTATACATATAATAAAATTGTAACTGAGCTACTTATATCTGTACATGGGAGATATAAATGAAATAAATATATAGGGCTTTATAGGGCCTATAGAAGCCAAAACCATTGTTTTTAGAAGTGTTGTCTATCGGTCTGTTTGTATGTTTGTACGCGCATCGCACAAATACTAAATTTGGCACAGCGATGAATAGAATAGAAGAAAAGATAGGCTACTTTTTATTCCGGAAAATTTAGGGTTCCCGATAGATATGATATATTGTAACCAAGCTAGGAATTGACAATATATTACGCGTAATCTACACGGACGAAGTCGCGGGCATTAGCTAGTTCAGAATAAAATCGAATGATGGTTATATAAATAAATAACAGTTTGACCTTTGGCTTTATCGATTCGTTGAACTGAAAAGTAAACGAGACATTGTCATTTTTTCCAATTCAATATTTTTATGAATACTTATAATAGGCATACTTATATTAATACTAGCGTATGCCCGCGGCTTCGCTCGCGTCAAATTCAAGGGAGCTAAAAAGAGACAAAATGTAGTCTATATGACACACAACCCTTCAACTATCGGCGTGAAATACGGACAAACAAACACGCTTTTCCATTTATAATATTAGCATGAATTGATTGAGATTTTCATGAAAATGTTTCCATAAAAATGTACAGGATAATTAATAGTAAATGCTTTCTAAAGACTGAAGGAAATTATTTATTTTGGAAGAAAAGGTTGCGTGTGCTGAATAAACGGTTTAAGTTTCGCATAAATCATGCATGACAGAAAGATTGCCTTTGAAAAGTTCTTAATAATAGTCCAAGACAGTATAACAGGGTAGATGACAACTCCTCAAATACTTTTTTTATTATACTTATGTCAAGAACAAAAATTATCTTATAGCGTTCTTTTGATATAGCTAAATTTTCAATAAAACATATTTATAACTGCTTTTATGATTGCATTTATGAATCGGCACATAGGAGTAATAAGAATGGTTTCATTTTTTAAAGATATAAGATTTCTCAGTATCCTTAGAATATCTTTTAAACAAGGCATCATTCTTATTATATAGATATACTTTTGTCAACCATAATATATTACCATATTTTATGGTTGACAAAAGTATATAGTATAACATTTCTAATGGCATTTTTTTCAAGTTCTGGAAAATGAACGCAAACAAAATTGCAGCCAACACTTAATCTATCTATATGTTATGTTATAAAGTATTGTAATTATTTAAAGAAAATTATATATGTAAATTAAGTTAATAAAAATTAATAATATATCTATATAACATTATAGCGAAAAACTCATCGCAAAATCGCTGAAACTGCAAGTACTATGGGTATTAAATTTGACATGAGAGTACCTTTTATTATACAAAATTCTGATCTGGAATTAAAGTAAGTATATAATAAATTTGGCAATCTACCAAAAAAAAAATAGTAATTAGGAATTCTATCGTTCATATAGATTGTGAAAGTTTTGTGATAACAAGAAGTAAGTACATAGCGAACAAGTCTCTTGGTAGTAATAACTTATGCTGAATGGATCGCGTGCGTCTGGCATACCTCTAATAGGATTAAGTGTCGGAATGGGTAAAACTTGTAACAGAAACCATCATTTTCAATATTATCTAAGTTTATGATAATAATGAGGACTGAAAATCATTATCGTTCATTTTAATTTATCGATCAAGTAGGTATATTTCAATGAACTTTAACTACTTGTGACCAGAATTAAATAAAATACATATATAAGGCCAGATTACGCATTTTGTTCAAGACTTTTGTTAAACTAATTTCATGCCCGCGACGCCGTCGGCGCTTAACAATTGTAGTCAATATCTCGGGTTCTAAGCTGTGTATTATTTAGATGAAACAAAAGCTATATTTTAAGTTGGACCTTCTTTTTTTAATGTCAGAGGGAGGCAAACGAGCAGGCGGGTCACGAGATGTTAAGTGATCACCGCCGCCCATAGACAACTGCAACACCCGCGGGGTTACAGAAGCGTAAATACAAAACTGTAAAATCCGCATCAAAATCCATTTAGTAGTTTTTGCGTGATGTGCGTTCAAACGTATCGTCAGGCAAAACTTAAAAGAGTTTATGTTTCCCCCTTAATATTTTCCATATACAGACAAAAGTTGTTACAGTTTTATTTTATGTATAGATTTTCTTATTCTAATTTTTTCATAACAAATATCATTATACATTAAAGTCGGCCGGCGGAGACATCGAAGTCATAATTATATTACATATACTTACTTGCCTCGTTATCTCCTCTGTTTCAGTGGGCTAAGATCAGGTAATCAAACAACGAAATCACTTGCACTCTTTTAAAATATGAACTATTATTTACAACAATAATAGTTACAATTACAAGTAACATAAAATAAAAGGATATAGATACAACCCGGTCACAGAAAAGCACCTCGGAAAAATTACACGCGCCGAGAGCAAGTTCAAGATTGCTTTGATTAAGCAACTGAATATACCTATGTATTTGAAATGACATACAAACGTTATATGTGAGCAACAAAACAGCACATTTTGAATAAATTGTAGATAGTTGTTAAAATAATTTTTTTGTCGGTTAGTTTAGTACAATCCACACCACTACAAGTAGTGGCTCCATACCACTACATGAATTGTTTGTGGTAATTATGTAAACTGTCATATTAAAGTTACCCCTTTACTTAAAAAAATAGTTATCAGAGAAAAATAACTACTACATGAGTACTATTTACACCCAATAACGACAAGATAATAATTGTATTAATTTATTTGTATTACAAAACCGCTATAAATTTGTAAAAAACGGTGATAAAATGTCTTTTAAATTGTTTATACAGTACAAATATAAAGGAACTAACCTATCAAAATATAAAGTAAAGTTCTTAAAAAATCATCATCTGTGCAGATTTGAAAGAATATATTGTTGAAATTTGATTCAAAAGCTTAAGGAAAAAAATATTTTGTCAAAATTTATTCAACCAGACTACATACGTTTCCAGGTAACGAGCCGATAGATGGCTATCTGTACGCAGGTAAGCCAATGAATAATGATGAGGACTCTTCGGTATTCCCCTGTCTTTTATTCCCATACAAAAATTATTCTATTTGATTGCCTGTCGTTTTAGATTTGTATAAATTTGTCAATTCAAAGGCACTAGAAATCGGTCCATTTGGTTCAAAAAAAATTATATTACGAAAATTTATCGTTTATGATTAAAACGTAGGTACCAATTTATAAATACGATTTAGTTATTTTGTTTTTTTTTCTTTGAGTTATTATTATCTAAACTATATTTTGGTTTCTATTAATTGATATTCCATTTTCTTTATAATTTATTAAAAGTTATGAGCTTACCTCAAAAGCCTTCATATCTCGTAACTTTTGTCTCTGTTTAGGTCATAAAGGAAAAAAAGCATGATAATTATATAATCTATTTGTTATTTCTAAAATCTGTGTACGATATAAGTCTATAATTGGCAACGGGTTCAACATTTGGAAAAGTAACAAGGCATTCGACATCAGAAGAGTTTTTTTGCCAAATATATTATTACAGTTTCCAACAATCAAAGAATACGATTTCAATGATGAAGGGTTGAGTTCCGAAATAAAACGTTTTTCTCTTTCAAAATACCGATTTAAAAAGAAAACTAGAAGCGAAGCAAATCTCTTTCATAACCAAAGCTGCTCGTAGCGTTATTATCCTTTATCACTACAATAGCGTAGGAATTCAATGCGTAGAAGGCCGTATTTATAAAGCAACAAGCATTTGAAATTGATTATATGTAGAAAAACATCGATAAGGTGAAGAGTCACGCAAACTTTCGTGACTGAGAGGTTTTTAATTAGCGCTTTGTCACATTAGTGGGCTTTGCTAATGAGGTTTTGTCTTCTTTAGGTCGTGTAAGTACAGAACGTTTTGCTGCCTCATTAGCACCTAGTTACCCCGAGTTGAACTTTCAAAGGCCTTTTATTTAACACTCAGAAACAGAAATAAAAGAGCTAATATGTTGTTTTTGCTAAATATACTGCTGGACAAAAGTGTGATTACTTAAATGACATTGCCTGATTTGTAGTTAATCAGTACGATATAGCTAAATTTTGTTATGTAAGTAATATTTTAAGATGATAAGACGATGAATTATTTTTATTTCAAACTGGTTTTTCCCACGCCTACGCTTGAGTTCTATAATTCCCGATCCCGTGAAAATTTTTCATTATCCTATCTTAGTAAGCACCTACGTCCTAAAAGGAACCCATGCATAATCTAAGACCCCTAACACTTGCAGTTTCGTTATGTGTGAGTGAATTTTATATATAGAATTTTTATGTTAGAGGGAGGCGAATGAGCAGGTGGGTCACGTGA
>JADGIL010026098.1:0-13821 GCA_020352625.1 Cactoblastis cactorum | reverse complement strand
CAGACACACACACACACAAAAATTCTAAAAAAAATCGTTTTGGTATTGGAAACGGGTAAATACTACTATGCAATTTGAAAAATGCAATTATTTTGAAATTACAGACAGACACTCCAATTTTATTTATTTGTGTGATTTATCTAGAATGAAGACGTATCCTATAGCTTTAGTTCTCTTAATTTTTTCATCCTTCATTTACATGTAAATATTTACTGTGATATGCGGACAGACGGTTAGACGGATACGACGAAACTATAAGGGTTCCTTTTTCCATTTATCCATATGCCATAGGGAGGCAAACTTGCATGCGGCTCACGTGATGTTAAGTAATCACCGCCGCCCATAGTGACCTGCAACACCCGGGGGGACACAGGAGCGTTGCTGGCCTTTAAGGGATTTATACGCTTTTTTCTTGAAGGTCGATTTGATTTTATTCGATGTCGTATTGGTCCGGAAATACCGCTGCAGACAGTTCCACAGTGTGGAATGAACTTAAATAAATTACTTAAATTTTTAGTTAGATCGCATATTGTAATGTTTTGGATTTCGTTTTGTAATAAAAATACTACGACTATTGTCGTGAGAGGTGAACTTTAATATCTACAGGTTTGTACAGAACCCTCGGTGCGCGAGTCCGACTTGCAAGTGGTAGGGTTTTTTTTGTTTTTGGTATAATTCTAAGTTTAAATTTTCGTATAAACTAAGATATCGATATTAAGTTACTATTGGTTTGCTACAGATATTTTTGATAAAATAGAGATGGATGGAGGCCAAGGATGGTTATCATCGCATGACAACTCGTTCGTTTAGTTTCGGGTTTCGACCGTCGTGTCCAGTTTTTGTAACCCGACGCCTCGCTTCCTTCACAACGCGGCTCGGCACATACAAGCGCTTCAGAATTGTTTCCTATCTTTAACATTTATGATGAGGTTCGACTCGTACGCATAAAATTAAAGCCAGATTAGTGTTTTATAGTGGTTGGGGGTAAAATCAGAAACAGTTTACGATAAAAACGAGCTAGAGGCTATATTGATAAAAAACAAAATTACTAGTAGTAATTTATACAATTTATTCGATATCCTGTACATTTTTTCATCGTTATACAAAGGTGACTGACATTAAGTTCAACGTTACGTATTGAAAGGGATGTCTTATATTTTTTCAACATGGGCAGTGAAGCGTCTCCTTAGGGGGACAAGTGGACAGTGCAATTTGTTCCGCAACAACAAATTAACAACCCTACGTGCTTATCGTGGGCACATTTTGTTCCATTAAGAACGCGACGGACGTTCAACAATGTCCTCAATGTCGTTTGAAGATTTTTAATCTTTGACTGCTTTTGAAGGACAAATCTGAATAAAATAGTAGGCCATGGACATTACATGAAATAAGTGTGCGATCTAGTAATTAGTCGTTTTTAGCTAAACGAATTATATCTACTTGTTAAATTAACTCCTTCTGTTCTAAACTGCGCTTTCAACTTTCAGCGCCATGTGTATCATTATTGATATATTCGATATTTTTTCTATTGTGACTGTAAATCTGGTGATCAAAGATTTTAAAATAACTTGCATTTAGGTAATATCCATAGTATATTAAAAATAATATTGTTGGTCGACAGATAGTAGACGGCCAAACCCAGGTCGTTCAGCAACAAATGAGTATGGCGCAGCACGAGCCCTCGCAGCAGCACCATCAGACAGTCACCGTGGTGTCCTCTATGCCTAGCAGCATGGCGCAACATCAGGTGATTGATATATAAAAAATTATATTATACTAGCGCGCGACGTAAACACTATTATCAAAACCTCGGGTTCGAAACAATGTGTCAAGATTAAACTTACGTTTTATTTTAACTTGGGTCTTCTACGATTTATCTGTGAAAAGGAAAAATCAAAAGTAATCGTTTTGGCTTCTATAGATCCTAAAAAGTCCGCCCACATTTTTCTTCCTTAATTATCTTCCATGTACAGACATTGCCCCCTTATAATTTTATTATAAGTAAAGATTCGATGTACAGCATAATCTTTAACTTTTCTTCACGTATCACTAAGATACCACAAGTACACACCCACATATATACATGCTTTTCTGGGATAATTGGGCTCACACATTCAACTAGATAAAAACTTATATCGAACTCACGTCTGAATGACTTTGACTTAGCAGGCATTTGGATTAAACTCGAGCGGTTTAGGAATAGCTAAAAATGCAAATGCGGTTGGCGTTTAAAACTAGTACCATCGTGAATATCTGTATCATCTGGAACTGAAAAGTCGCACCTTTAGAAACCGCGATTAGAAACAGAAATTCATGGTAGTACTGATATAAAATTAAGCAAAAGCTAGTTGCAGTGCATGTTTGCAAGCGGTTGTGCGTTTACAGCTATTCCTAAATCGCTCGCGTTCAATCGTGGTGCGTGCTAAACCTTACACTGAAATACCTTTTTTCTAACCTGATTATGACGGTTTCAGGTACAGCAGCAGCAGCAGCCAACTGCCGGCATCCAGCAGCAAGCGGGTGGCGGCATCTCCACTATGCCTCCGCTGCAGAGTCTGCCGCCCAATGCCCAGCATCCACAACAAATAAGGTATGATCCGTCTTAAATAAATAAATAAATCTTGTGTGTAATCCATATTACATATATTGTTGATACGACAAATTATTAAGACAAGTATTTGATTTATATCTTGAATGGAAAGGAAGTATTTATTTATTAGCATTTAATGTGTACAAATTGTGTTATGATATTATATAAAAATAATTTAACCTTTTAAATTCAGTATTGTTGTTTAAATTTATATTTAATAAAAACCAAAAAAGTACACAAGGCCATCTCAAGTTTTTTACTCAAGCATACTTTCTCGTACATAAACAGAGTTTATCGCCCTTGCCTGGTCTGATGATAAACAGAGACCGCAATAGAAAAGGCCTCTATTATTGCTAGTAACCCCTTTAGGTACCTTTTTCCATTATGTTGTACTTGGGTTTTTAGGAGATAGAAAGAAGTGTAGTGAAAGAAGTTCAGTTGCGACACTTTCAAGGTAAAGAATTATCGTTTATATTCGGAGGCCGTCAGGGTATCAATGTCCTTGTCCGGGTTTTATCACATCAATGTTAAATACTTACGTGATCTCGGTTCGGCATTTCGTCTTTTGATATCTATCATTGACATGACAATGAGCTCATTTTTTATTTAGGCATATGTTTTTCTCTTGACAGATTTGTAAGCCTTTTGAAGGCATAATCTGTCTGTGATAATTCTATCAAAAAGTTTGTTAAATATCCGCTTCCTGTGTTTCTTTTTCAGGATGTTAGACTAAATAGAATAATAAAAACATACCTTTCGTATTGGTCATACATATGTATATAATTTTCGTTTCAGTGACAAGAACGTGTCTTTTTACTGTACGGACAATTAGACGGGTCCCGATTTAGCATTAAAAATGGAAAAATTAAAATTTATAGATGACCAGTTTTTACAAAAATGGAAAATAAAAACTTTTACAAGAAATGTCTCCTGCCAGTGTATGTGGATAGAAAAAGTAGATCGATGCCATTAAGTTATTAAGCAGGTCTCTGCTTCTAATAAAACTATGTTTTATTGTTATATTATTTATTTAGATATTTTTTCCTTTAAAATATAACTTTATTACACATTTTCTGTGACATAAAAGCTTGTAGCGAGTTTTCCCTTAGTAGAATAAGTAAATTAAATCACTTGATCTGATTGATTTCATTTTAAGATTAATTATATTTTGATTCGCAAACACATATTAAAATTGTTGTGAAATCAGTGTAAGTATCAAAATTACTGATACTACTTGTTTGTGCTCGGTCTACCGTTAACACACGTATACGCATCATTTTACGCCTATGTGAGTTCAAATTACACCCGATCATAGTTTTGACACGTTTAAATTTTACTGCGCCCTCATAACAAGATTAACGAGTTTTCTAGTTTTTATACAGAGATGTATAGAGTATTTTTACAGAGAAATCCAAGGGGTAATCCAATCCCAACCTTAAGGAAGGTTTATATTATGTACACTAAATGACATTAGGAATTCACAGCTTATATGTTTATTTCCAAACTAGAAACAGATTTTGACAATGTTGCCCCAATAGGGTTCGGACCTATAACTTCTGAAGCACAAAGTACATGACTCAACCATAGAGAGAGTTAAGAGAGATATGTGATTGGTATTCATTGTAATATGATTGAATATTAGGACGCAATACAAATGAGGGGTGCATTTCAGCGCTGAGTGGGGCCACAGCCGCGTGCAGGTGATTCAGCAGCCGCTGCAGAACAGCACGTATCTGCAGCAGCTGTACAACGCGCAGGGCCCGCTACTCATGCCCGGCAATATCGCCCTACATCCCGGCATCAATTCCCAGCAGATACAGGTCTACTTTTTCGGCTACTTTTTTATAAAAATATATTCTTAAATGAAGATATTTAAAGGCAAACTATAATTACTTAATTTATTTAGGGAAATTGTTGATGAATATTTGTGTGGTATCAATTAACATTATTTAAAGCAAATGTAGTCACGGGTAACAGCAACAGCTTTTATTATAGGTAAATATTTCACAAAGCTAAATAACATATAATGTTGTATACATATTTGGCAATAGCAAAGGAAATTTTTCTGCTTTTTAAGTTCTTATTATTCTTTTAAACTTAGATACATTCCTGTTGTTCGAGGTTATAAACAAATTATAAAAACTTTTTTTTTTATACTAGTTCTTCAGTTTCAGATTTTT
Source organism: Cactoblastis cactorum (assembly GCA_020352625.1). Classification (NCBI taxonomy): domain Eukaryota; kingdom Metazoa; phylum Arthropoda; class Insecta; order Lepidoptera; family Pyralidae; genus Cactoblastis; species Cactoblastis cactorum. Next base: position 9,051 of record JADGIL010026098.1, on the reverse strand, counting down.
CCATTCTGAATTTCCATTGTTACAGAATATATCAGATCTGATATCTATTGTAACATCTTGTCAATCAAATGTATTTTCATGATAAGTGTATGTCTAATAACAATTTATTAGTCATTCTAATTTAAAAAATTCATCATAAGTGTCTTGATACTTCCGTAAAATCTAGTTCTTTATGCTCCAATGACATGTATTTGCTATTAAATATAGTTAAATTCCTATGGAATGCACGAGAAAGACCGAAACATCTATGTTTTTATCGCCATCGAATATATATATATTGTAGTACCTATTTACTTTTATCTACGCCAGTGGCGTCATATAAAAATATTCAATGAGCCAAAGACGCACCTAACGTGTTATAAATCTTATTTTAAAAAAACTCGTGGCATGAACTAATCAAAATGAAGATTCATTTTCTTTACATATTTTATAAGGGAAATTAATAGTTTTATTCCGTTTTTTAGTAAAACTCAAATGTATGTTTATGACCATACAATATTCAATTAACTAACTAGGATTGTATTCCATTTTTGTAGGTGATAGCAGCTGGCAAGCCTTTCCAAAGCAACCAGCTAGCGCCGCACATGCTCACGACACAAGGCAAGCAGGTGTTGCAGGGGCAAGCTGGTGAGATCTTTAATGTTTTATTTAAAAATTATTTTATACAACATTAGTCATACAATATTATTAACTAATACAATTAACTTATCCCAGAGTATTAATATATTAGTCTTGTAGTATTAATATATTAGTATTTCATATACGAAATCTTATTTGATAGTATAATTAATTGAAACAAAAATAGCAATAGATAATCTTGTTGTAAAGTTCTTAACTATAATAGCTGTATTCAATTAATAGTACTCTAGGAACATGCATACATATACCTATATATGTACATATATAACCATGTACATACTAATGTATATTATGTCGCGAGCCGCGACCCGAATACAGTAAACAGTATAGTACGCAATTAGTTTAATTAAGCAGTAACTTTTTAGTGTTCACATCTTTAATATTTAAATAAATATCAAGACTTATTAAATAAAATTATATGGCTTTGTGCAGCATAGCTTTAACATTGTATACACAGCCTCAGAGCACCTCTCACGTACATATATATTCACTGGACAAGTACATTCATTTATACCTACATGGCGTTATAAATTAGTAACATTTATTATAGAATTTGTGCTTTCATATATTAAAATATATACATATATTAAAAATATGTAATGGAATTCAGTTTATGATACTTTTAATGAAAATATTTAAATCTTAAAATATTGCAGAAAAAATGGTTTTATATTAGTATTTTATACACTTACAGTGAATATAGGTAAAGTAATAAAGAAAGTGCACTGATAATACATCTAAAACAGCTTACTCTCACATTCAGTCTATGATAGAAATAATATGGATTTCGAAATTGGATAGTGAACATTTTAGCTAATTCCATATTTAGGATTCGCACATCTCACTCGTTATACCTACTCGTGATTCATACCAGTCAGTTAATATAATGTGAGAATGGGGAAAAGGGGAAGAACTTCTACACTATTTAGTTTTTCAGTAAATTTTACAGGTCTCACTACATATCAGGAGCAAGGTTTATAACATTTTCAAACTGAGTTATATTTGTATCAAGTCTCGTGAGTGAATGTGATTCATTTTAAAGAGACTTATTTCGTTTTGATTATTTCTTACTTATTTCAACAATTCTATTGGTTGACCATATCATTATAATTGGTGTTAATTATGGGATTGATTTCGGCTTTTTTTCTAAATTTTCTATTACCATCACGCCACCGCTTCTTATTGATAATTTTCACATTTGCAAGTGCAGCATCCTTTTATTTCCGCTTTTAAATAATTTGAAGAGTGTTGTTGACACTTCAATAGTTGTCTCGTTAAATGAATACTAAACTATGTCTACTTTTGAGGGGATTGGTGAGTTTTAGTTTGTTAAAAATAAAATCCTTCCTAATTGTAATTGTGGATTATATTTCCTTTATCAATGTATATATTTTTCTTACCAACATCAACAGATGATGGTTTAATATGGCTATAATAAGATTAGATAGTTTCTTTATTCAATTTATACATAAAAAAATGACCAAATATTATTCTATACCATAAGATTCACATATATGGATAACATTTAAAACTTAATATAAAACTGGATGTGAAACTAAAATATAGATTTGATTTTATACTTTGTTGTGTTTGGCACACGCAATTTAAGATTATCTAGGTAAGGTAGAATCATGCATGCAATAAACTAGACAGATATATTTTGTATTGGGGTCTAATCGCCAGTGGAATCGAAAACTATTTGTTATATGCAAATATTTTATATATAATATAAAAATATAAAATGAAGACCGTATGTACATGCATACTGTTTGTGGATCAAGATGTTTGCCTCTCAACCACTCTGATTATCTTAAACGGCGTTTCGATTGGCAGCTAGTGTTGTGAAGTCAATTCGATTTGACTCGTCAATTTGATCTGTTTTCCACCGTTTGGGCCCCAATGGCAAGCGCCACATTATACATTATATCGATACTGATTCGTGTTGTGACTCCAGCGCCGTTTCCGGGCTATACGACGATACCCGCGATTCCGACCACGCAAAACCAGACGTTCGTGTTCAGCCCGCTGGGAGTCATCAACTCGCAACCCAACATTCTGCCGGCCCACTCGCAGCCGATCGTCTCTGGTATCGGACAACAGCAGAAACCAGCTGAAATGCACAAGGTTTGTATTGTTACCGATATATAATTTGAAAATATACCTGCATCTATATGCATATATTTTAATGTTAATTTAAGGTACTATTACTAGTTAATTTAAACTACCATTAAAAGTTACAATCTCATAAAATAGAAATTCTAACAATGTTAATATCCGGAAACCACCATTGTTGGTGGAATATTTTTTTTTGCTAGCCGTTTTAAGTTAGAAAATACACTGAAGTTATTTCCATATCAAAAAGAGAATTATCGTTTCATATTTATTATACATCAATGACACACGTAACAAATATACTTACAGTTGAATTGACACCCTCGTCTTTCTTTTGAAACCAGGTAAAAATAGTCAGATATACCAATTTCGCCTACAGTTTATCACGAAAATTTTTATTTTTCATTCCGTCCTAGTCCCTTGAAATATTTTTTCTAATATTAGTTTGCATTCAAACATTACATTCGAATCCATGTCACAATTAATTGGTATGTGTACGACCACGCGATAGAATTTATATTTCGATGTTACCCGATCAAGGAATAGCCATGTAGCAGCAGTGTTGAGTTTTTTCTGACAATATTTTAAGGATGAAGATGATGATGACGAAATGAAGATCATCAGTCAATAATAATGTAGTTGTATTAAATACGGTGAGTGGGAGAGTCGGAGGCTCAACTTTTATAGGCCGGCAATAGTGATCTATAGTCGGCGGTGATCACTTAACATCACGTGACCCGCCTTCTCGTGTGCCTCTCTCTTACATAAAAAAAAAACAACTGATATAGTTTTTCATTGATCTCATCATCTTATATGCTAATTTTACATACTTTAATATATTTTACTAGCTGTGCCCGCAACTTCGTTTGCGTGTGATTTGAAATAAGAAAACTCTTTTTTAACATTTAAGGAATCAGTAGTTGGTTTTTTTAATTATCCTACGGGAACATGACAATTTACCAGGATAAAATGTATCTAAGACGTTAGCGCGGTATGTAAGATGCTTACAAATAAAATTGTAGTAATTCTGTTCAGTAGTTAGTTTTTGATTATCCTATGGGACCTTACAATTTACCGCGATAAAATGTATCTAAGGCGTTAGTCCCGTATGTAAGGCACTTACAGTTAAAATTTCAAATAAATCGGTTCAGTAGATTTTAAACTACTGAACCGATTCAGTAGTTAGTTTTATGTTTATCCTACGGAAACCCGACAATTTACCGGGATAAAATGTATCTAAGACGTTAGACCGGTATATAAGGCACTTACAGTTAAAAGTTCAAGTAAATTGGTCCAGTGGATTTTGAACTATTGAACCGACTCAGTAGTTATTTTTTTGATAATCCTGCGGGAACCTGACAATTTTCCGCGATAAAATATATCTAAAATGCCAATTTTCAAGTAAATCGGTCTAGTGGATTTTGCGTGAAGCGAGTTCAGACAGACAGAAAGACAGACAAAAATTTCCAAAACTACAGATTTGTTATGCATTGCATATTTGGCCATTTGATGTATAAATGTCCTCAGTTCTCACAACTATCTTTATCCTACAAATCATTATCACTTGACGACATTTTTGTAACAGTTCATGTAAAAATATTTGAAAGTTTTCATTGTTAATTTATTTTTCTTAAGAATGGCACCATTTTCTTTATGTTTTGTTTATGATGGCCAGTTCGAAAAAAAAAGTTAGATTTAAGAGTAAAAACTCTTTGCAATGGCTGTATGCTAAGAGTCTTCATACGAATTTTAACGTTCCAAATTCAAGTCATTTTAATCCCTTGAGAACTTCCATACAATATTATCTTCCAAGAGTATAAAGTCTTGCTTTACTTTGATATTTCGTGCCATATAATTAGACTTTGTTGAGTATGAGGTGTGAAAAGTATATAATTTGATTCGTTGTACACTTAATTGCACTGTTTCTCGGTTGCAGGTGATGAGCGGCGGCAAGGTGACCGGCACGAAGGTGGGCAGTAGCTCGGCGAACACCTCGCAGACTGTGCAAGCGCAATGTGTCCAGGTTTCGCAGCCAGTTCTCGGCGCCCAGCAGCCGGCGCAGGCGCAAATCATCAGCCCGTTGCAGGTCTGTTATATTACTGTTTTAATTATTGTAGGATTCAAAATTTGTTTAGGACCCTATAGTTTTCCAAAAGTAAGTAACAGAATTACTCAAAGGTATGAAATAGATACTTTATATTTGTCGCCTGTGTGTGGGTTCTGCAGGTTTAACAAATAGAACTACTTTCGAATTTGTTAATCAACAAAAAGTGCCACAGTTAATGTTTGACATATTTTCATCATTCTCCAATGGGTCAAAAACTAGAGATAGTTATTTATTTAGTATGTAAGCCTTCATTCTACATTAACACTTCTTTTTATTAACAACACTGATACCAAAAGAGTGTTACTCCACTTGTGTAAAGCTTTTTGTGATTTTCTTTGGTTTTTATTTTTAAATAAGTTCTTTATTAACTGCTCTTCCTCTATTTCTTCTTTCGATTTCTGTGGTCTGGATTTTTCATATCATGTGCACTGCACTTATTTTTATACTGGGCGATATCGATTTATATCGAATTGCAATGCTGAGCAATGCGAAATAATTCCACTTTCCATCTTTTTGTTATTTTTGTGTTTTCTTGTTTCTATGCTGTAAATGTCGATTTGTTATGCTTGCTGACTGTAAATTATTAGCAAAGCGAAACAAAACACCAATTCTTAAAATAACATCACAGAGGTGGGCTGTTTTTGTTAATTTATGTTTATTCATATTTACATTTTATAATACAATGTGCTAGTTTATAATTTCAGGATAAAAGTTTTTTTTTTTTTATTATTCCTTCTCTTCATTGCCATCTGTCCTTGTCTGACATTAAGCAATAGTTTTGTTATATTTTCGTGGTGTTAACGTTTAAGGTCCAAACCCAGCAACTTGGTCCATTTTTTTTTATTTTTTGGTTTTTATGAATATACATATATATATTTTTTAATTGCACATTTATAAAAGTAAATTGCGTTTGCAATGTCCCGTTATTTTATTAAAAAAACAATTAATACGCGTTTTCGCTATGGGTACAACTAACGCCATTTATTCATGCTTTATTTGTAGATTATTGACTCCTTTAAATATGGAGATAGTAGTCATTTTACAGCTGCCCTTATTTGTTAGTGAGGATGTACATATGTATATAATTTTCACTCAAAAATATTAGACAAATTATGTTGAAATTTATAACATTAATAGTTATCTCATCGCAGTTAAATAAAATTGAAATACAGGTTATAACATTATAATTAATACAAAAAGCCAATCGTGAATTCCCACTGGCGGTAACATAACAGTTAAAGCATATAAGTAACTGAATAACAAGTTGGTTTGTCATCCAGGCGGGCGGGCAGACGATGCAGTTCGCTCCGTGGCAGATCTCGGGTGCCCTGCCTCAGGTGTGGGCGGGCGGGCTGCAGGCTGGCACGCTGCCGGCGGGCGGCCTCATTGCCAACAACCCCATCTTCATCCGCGGCGCGCAGCCCGATGCCCAGCCCTCTATGTTCATCCAACACTCGCCTCAGAACAACGTGCAACATACTAGTTAGTATTTACATATTTAAACATATATAAATAGTGTCACGTCTTTTTATCCCTTGCATATAGACAGAACTAAGTGTCGCAAGACTCTATATTTACTATTTACCTACGCTTAGCTGGATTGTGGGCTTTTTAGATATATATGATAAACGAAAATGAAATGGGTTTCCAGCTCATCGCCTAAGGAACTAGTAAGTGTTTGTATATAATTTTTTCTATCATGTTTGTTTGACATTTATCTGTAGTCGCAATTTTAAGTGCTTCGCAATCTGTAAAGAAATTGTACTGCATATGATTGTGGTACATTTATTGTATATTATTTGTATTAAACTACTGATATATATATTTCATTTGAGTTGGTGTGTATACATTATGTTATTTACTTGTGAAAAACCTTCCACTTTGGTATTTTACAGTTTCGAATGTATTTGATGGGTTTACTTGGTTTATCTATTATAAGCTAGCGAATACTTAAATATATGTATGTACTTTACATTTATAATGGCTAAACATTGTAATTCACAATTAATTATAATGGTTTAATATGATTTACAACAAAACAGTTTCATGTTCACCGATAAAAAATGTTGTACAGTAAGGAGAACTAAATGTGTGATGCTGCAAAGTCTTCGTAATGAATGCAATAAAAATCTATTTTTTTTAATCAACTGTTTGTTACGGATTAGCATGTTCATTCAAACAAACGGATTCTGTTTATAATACTTATAAAAGGATAAATACACGTATTTTATTTTTTATTTAAAGACTATTTTTGTATTGCTCGCTGGGCGCACTGTCATATATGTACATACATGTCGTATGTCACTCTGTATCTCTTAGTTTTGACGTGAAAGACGGAAAAACAAATAAACACATTATCACATATTTAATATTAGTATGGATAAAACAAAAAGGTTAAAACAAAATAATGTAATGAATCAATATTATTTCAACTATTTAATGTAGAGAGCGTTGTATTTTATAGTACTGTATTTACAGATGCGAGCGTGGCGTGTGCGACGGGGACGGTGGCGAAGCCCCGGGCCTCCTCCGACGGCCTTGCGAAAGGCCCGCGGCCGCTGTCTAACATTCTACCCTCCGGCATTAGGCCAGCGTCTTCCGTCTCCACGCAGACCAGCGCCAACCAAGCTCAGAATCAAGTCAGTATTATTGTTATATATAAATGTCATTACAAGTATAAAATAAATAGATGTTACTGAGATAAAATGAAAAATACATGTACATAAAGTGGGCGAGCCCGGGTCGGTATGAATGTGTCTATTAATTTGCAAATTAGAAAAAAAAAATTTGAATGTTTATTAAAATGTGTATTACAGTTTTACAAATATCTACTAGGGGCCATTTATACAATTATGGCACCAAGTTTGTCATACGTACAAAACGTAGTAATTTTTTCAACATTTACTAAACGTCTTCTTTTGCAGATGATATTATGGGCATAATGAAAAAGAAGGACATAGCGTGCCTAAGACAAGAGTTAACCACCTTTTTGATATATTCGTGTGTGCGTTAAAAATGACCCAATGCAAATATTTCACCCCATATTTTTTGGAAAAAGGCATTTTTAGAATATATTTTCACTACAAATTCTAATGTTATCACTCAGCTGTCTACGGCGAAATGGCGTATTCGGCATATTTGGAGTGAAAATGTGTACGTATATAATAAGTCGTATAACGACTGATCGGTAGACTTTAGGATACTTAAATGGTTATAAGATAGGGGTCCGTCCTTCTTTTTCATTATGTCCATGGATGATATAATAAAATATTGCCATTATGGTTGATTCACATACCAGGCCAAACACCGCGGCAAGCCCGGCGTGCGGTCGCCGGCGCCGGCCGCCAAGCAGGACGCCGCCAATCAGACCAACAAAATGCAGCACCAATTGCAGCAGCCGAAGCAGCAGTAAGTGCTGTTTACACATGCCTTTATAGTCTTTTGCCTGCCTACATGGTCGTGGGTTCGATCCTCACTAGGAAGTAGTTTATGAAATATAATATAATATTAATGATATAACATTAGTTATTTCGGGTTATGTGTATTTATATATTGAATCATCTGATTATGGAAAAGAAAGATAATTCCATGCTACGGTACGTTGAGCTGTAGGTTCCCAAACTATGCTTATACTGCTACTACTATAGGTTATACTACTATAGGATTGGATCTGGTTGAAACCCAGTAACCTTACCAAATTACTAGATTAGTTAGTGCGATACTGAGCTTGGACGCGTCACAGTTGAGAATGCTGATCAGTAGGAATACATTTGGATGATGATGATTGAGATGCGCAGCTAATAATATTTTCAACGTAGATTGCGTACAGAATATATATTTCGCCTGTTTTTGGCAGATTGCTGGTGATGAACGCATCGGGCCAAATGACTCAGATCACGAGCGTGCAGGACAAGCAGCCGATCAAGGGAATCCAGCAACAAGCGATACTGCAGCAACAAGCTATACAGGTAATTCTAATGTACTTTGTATAAGTTGGCTACTTGGTCTTGATTGCTTTTAGGGTTCCTTACCCAAAGGGCAATCGTGTCACTATTACTAAGACTTCACTGTCCGTCCATCTGTTTGTCAGTCTATCACCAAACTGTTTCTTGTGAACCGTGATAGCAAGACATTTAAAATTTTTACAAATGATGTATATATGTTGCGGATATAAAATAAATAAATAATAAATA
>JADGIL010026093.1:0-13484 GCA_020352625.1 Cactoblastis cactorum | reverse complement strand
ATAGTTCAACAACACAACACGCTATAACCTACGGGGGAACTGTGAATATTTATTTTTCGTAAGCATTCTGTGACAGTACCGGTACCGCGAGATAACCTAGGTTAACGCGGACGAAGTCGCGGGTAACAGCTAGTATTTAATATTTGCAATGCATGTGAGAGTATATAGTTGTATTTTGAATATTTTTATTTGTAGCAATAATGTAACGGGTTAATCCAAATATGCCAAATTTCATGTTAAAACTACCGCTCGATATTTGAAAGAAGATTTTATTTATATTCTATTTACTTCATTAAATTATTGTACATTATGTTATGTTTCTTTACTTATATTAACCTATCGGTTTATAAAAACATTACGATGGTCTGACTGGAAATATTATAATAAGTGTAAATTTGCAACTTTTAGAAGTAAAAGCTGTAATTTATTTTAAAATAATTTTCAATTTTACTATCGACTTTATATCTGCATGTATACTTTAAAATCGAATTTTCTTACAATGTAATTTAATGGCAATCACTAGAGATCTGTGGGGTAATATTGGAAACTTTGGAAAAATTCCCGTACACGTTTATGGGAATATTCCCAAAGAAAAAAAATATAATTTCGATTGCCGATGTACAGTGCAGGCTTCTAATTGTTTCTTGACTTTAACGTAACTGTTTTTATGAACTGAAATCTACCGAGCTAATGAGAAGGTGCGATGAGGGTGACTTGTTATCAAATGCCAACTAGGTGAGTGACACAAGTTTGGATTCAGTGTGGCACAGGTAGGAAAGGATTCTCCACTTTTAATGTTTATTTTTGTTTTATTTTATTTTTTATTGAGTATTTTAAATATTGCCGTTTGTGTCACACCTTCCCGACTTGTGTCACATTGTTGTATATTCTTTTGGTGTCGGTTCTGTTTCTGTCGCTTTTAATTCTTTTTTTTAATTTAATGCGATTTAAATCGTCGAAGACGTGCGCTTTGTACGAGAACGGATAAAATTTGAAATTGTAAATGGCATGTATTTTATTGCTGTGTAAATATACTACTAAACGTTTGATAAAGATTGTGTGCTCATTATTACCATTTCAGGAAATAATCATAAAATAAACATTACAAGTGTTAATTAAAGCTTAAATTATAATTTTTAGATCCATAACAGGTCAGTTTGACAAGTTTGACAGTTTGTTTGACAGTTACAAATAAACCTTTATATACATATATATAGGTATCGAACATGTTGTCTTTCTTTGTATTTATAAAAGAGACAGCATGTGAGATATCTGTCTGACAACTATCTAATAAAACTTTATTTATAACCGGTGAAGCTGATTTCTAGTTAAATCTTTCATGTATATGCAAAGAATATTTTCTGGCCGACAGATTTAATCGCATTCTTTGCTATATAACATTTCTTTTGAATGTATTATTGGCGACATTATAATGGATTAAAACAACGTAATCTGTCAATCCGCAGGTGACAATAAGCCCATCTGGCAGGTGGCTGAGGAGAGGGAGGAAAATAAACATCTGCAGAAGGAAAATGCTCCGTATGGCGAGTACGGCGGATGGCACAAAGCTGCTAAGGTATTTTTATATTGATTAAAATTAGAATATTCAGAAACTAGACCTTGAAGACATTTTTAAGGTCAGTATTTAATATGATATCTTAATCAATCTACCAGAAATTTGGAACAACCACTGCTTAGATAAAAAACGTCGAAATTCGAGCAGGTTTTTTCTATATTATGCCAAAAGGGCTTAAATTTTTTTTACTAGCTTTTGTCCGCTCCCGTAAATTTACGGGGGTGGGGGAATAGAAAGAGAAAATATGTAACATGTAAAATATGTCAGTAATTCGTTGATCCATTTTGACGTGAAAAACGGACGAACAAACATTTTCAAAACATGGACAAAACACCCATACACATATATATGTATGTAATAATAAGGAAGATTAAGGGAAGGGCTTGATACAGGAATTCTTATAGGCTGGCAACCTGTCACTATTTGTGAATATCCATTCCACCAATAGGCCCACCATTTTGCTAAGCGTGGCCTCTAGAGTCTCGCGACTCTTGGCTCTGTCTACCCCGTAAGGGACTAAGACGTGATACTGAATCTGTATCTATTATTTATATTTTTTATAATATTCAAGATTCTCCGCAGTTTAATTTGGAAAGTTAATCATATTGGCAATAAAATTCAAAGGTTGACTCGCCGACTGTGACGACTACCCTGAAGAACCTCGGCGCCCTCTACCGGCGCCAGGGCAAGTACGAGGCCGCCGAGACTCTTGAAGACTGCGCCTTACGCAGCCGAAAGGAGGTAGGACTAGTTGTAAATTATTACTAATTGTTCACAGAATATAATGCCCAGAAACTGACATATAAAGTAGTAACTTTTGCCCGCCGGACTGCTTGGCAAATTTAGGGGGGTAGGGGAATAGAAAGAGACAAACAGTAGCCTGTGGCACTCTTCAGCCCGTCAACTGTCTTGTTGCTCCGTTTTGACGTGAAAGACGGACAAATAAACAAACGCACTTTCACATTTATAATATTAAGTATGGACGTAAGTGGTAAATGGTTTCAACCGTATTTTCCGTTCCCGTGGAAATTACAGCATTAAAAGTAGCTTATGTCACTCTAACATAAATTTAATAAGTAATTAAGATAACTTTCCAATGGTTGAAGATTTTTTTTTAAACAGAACCTGTAGTTTCTATGATTATTATCCATACATATAAATTTACACACATATTTTCTTTATTATGTAGAGTTACTGTCATACAAGTTAATTTAGGAAAAATAATCTGCGTAAATATATTTCTATCGTAATATTATAGTTGTATTTTATATAGTGTAGTATAGTATAAAGGACCTAAACTATTGGTTACTCATATATTTTCGGTGATGTAAATAAATTTGAAAATGTTTTAAGCGAAAATCAATTACAATGTCAGTTTCTGGGTAGAAACATTTTAAATTTATAATTAATTTTTATGCTACGACTTTTTGGCACGTAATTTTTGTAGGCACGTATTTTAAAAAAATATATAAGACTGTTTTTATTATTGTGATACTTTATGAACTATTTAGATTATTTTTTAAAAATGTTGTACATTAGATTAACAATGTAGGCTTGAAGATTTTATTAATGGTTTTAAATATAACTTGTTTACGTAAGTAATAATTATTCAATTGAGTTTATTTACACAGTTTATTTTTCACATTTTATTTAGCTTATTTATACACGGCACAACAACATTAATTATAATATAATATTGTGTATAAATATATTTATACAATATATATTTTAAAATATATATAAAATGGCGGCTATTTCGATATTCGTTTTAATAATATATCGTTGATTGCACGCTGCCTAGCACGTTCAGCAAGTAAGTCTCATACGAGCTATATCTGCCCGTAGCGGGTTCGACGTATTAGATCGTATTACATAGTATTACACAGACCATAAATAAAGTGTAATTACGAACACCATAGCGAACAAAATTGTATGGGATAGACATGATCCGCGCTATATGAGGATACCTTATACATTTTATTCGCTATCGTTTGTTCGTTTCTTACGACTCAGTGAAAACTATAGTTTTGGAATCGGAACACCAAATTGTTACAATCAATAGAAGTTGTTTCAGTAACTGAATTCACGTTTACACGATCGAATACGAATAAAACATCGCACTAAGCACACTAATACCGCTATAGCTAATTGGCCTTTAAATACATAACGAAAATGTAGTTTGTCATCGCTTGTTTTTAAAAATCACCAAAATTATATTGAAATTTTATCTCATTAATTTCAATCGAGTTGCAAGATGTTATTAAATGTAGCGGCTCAAACATACCAAGGCGATATTAGTAATATATGATTTAATTGGCATAAATCTTGGAAAGTAAATGTTTTTCTATAGATTATATTACAAACTGTAAATATGTGTTGAGAACTGTAAGAGATTGTCTCCTATATTAATATCACTGTGTTTAATAAGTATCAATAACATAATCCACTTTTATACGCTACAGTTGTTAACACTTTTACGGTGAAAACGCTCCTCGCATGTTTAATGTTAAAATATGAAACGTAGAGGAAAACAAGCGATGAATGCAAAATTGTAACATTTGACTAGGCGTTGGACATCGTGAAGCAGTCACGCGCGCGTACCGGCCGCCACGGCAGCCGCGAGTCCATGGAACACCACGACCATCACGACGAGGTTAGGATTGGCTTCATGTCACATTACGGCCCTACCAACTCTTTGAATCGAAACTACTCGACAATTCCGTCTGGGGTCTTAGACAAGCGACAACTTGCAAAAAATAGCGAAAACGATAGTGTATAAATATTTTGTTGTACCAAGTGATGGATATAAGTCATGCTATATCACGTAGTCATCACGTGATCGAGCCATACATTTTGTTCGCTATCGTTTTCGCTATAATTTTTAAATTGTTGTCCACTATCACAGATTTGACATTCTCGATTGTTGAACTTTCTGTCTCCCGCTCAAAAAGTGGATGAAAAATAGAAGTTTGACAGTTCTAATGTCAACTTTTTGCACGGAATAAGGTTTTGGTTTTCATGCACTGTGTACATAGTTTGTGAATGTAGTTTCGATTGATGAACGTTTTCATTGCACTGGGTTCGTTTCATATTGTGTAAATATATATTTGCATAGGTTGCCGTTCGTTGCGTTGGTTTGTTTTGCTCCATAAGTGGGAATTCCATGTAGTACACTCGTAGGCAACTACTATTCAGGTAGCATGTAGGTAGTTTTGTGAACACACATCATACTGAGAGGATTTTTATAATGTCATCTGGACAAATGTAAAATGTTGGGTACATTTAAAAGTAAGAAGGAGAATAATGGTTGGGAGGATGAAGGAAATAAAAAATAACTAGGATAACTAAGTTGGATCGTAAAATAACATTTCTTGAAAACTTTAATAAAAAAAAATAATTTTTGTCTATTTTGTTATTGTAATCAATCGTATTAATCAGACATAGAAAGTATTAAGTTTTCGATGCAACGTATAAATATCAATTCACATTACTTATGTATGTTCCGCTTGTACCTTAAAAAATCATCACTATTTGTTTAGACAGCTTTTCAATTTTTCAAATAAATTTTTTCTCTTCTCCAACTTAAGTCGATGTCATTTTTGTTACGATATTTGAAGTAAAAAAGAAACAACCACCTCCATTGTGTCATCATCACCATTATGTTGTTTATATGTCTGTATCTAGTAATTGTGTCTGGTGCCTTTGTCGTCGGTGTACAAACCGCTAACGATCGCATCACATCACAGCACTTGCTTGCGAAATTGCTGCAGCTGCAATCACAACAATAAGTCACCAACAACAGGAAAATTTACGAAACATTTCGCTTATTCATATTTTGCACATATAATTATATGTTATTCATTATGTTGTTCATGCATTGGTCTCATTCGTGTACATATTCTTAGCGGATAAAACCCTAATACAAATATTCTGTGCTTGACAGTAGCATGTACTGTTAAGTACGATATTATTAAAACATAATATGTATCGGGATCTCTAATATTTAATTTAATAGTTGCCATATATTTGAGTAGTGAACCAACTTTTGTACAGTTTCATTTTGGGTTTACTATAATGTTATGATTTCAATAGATATGTTAAAATTTGAAATAGATAATATTATGTTACATATCAGTTTTATATATTGGTATGTAACTGTAACAAATATTGAAATAATCGGTGCCCGTAAAGACATCTACTGTAAAGAATCCAAATATGTACATAATAATATATTTAATTTGTCACCATTATACATATATATGTATGTATTGTACATTTTTTTACACACAATCACTTATTTTTATTTGCACCATGTTTTAATTTTTTTTTTGTTCTCCTCCCCGTATAGGATTCGAATCCGGCGAGTGAGCCTCGCATGAACCTAAAATCAAAGCTGTTCAATGCGCTAGGTATCAACACTGGGAGTAGCCAGCCGCACCAGTAGCTTAAGGCCTCGTATATTTTAGGATTAAGTACTCACTTGCTTTAGACGTAAGTGATCCTTTTGTAAAGTCTAACCTACACCCTTAAACTTATCCGAGCAAGATAGTTTCAATATCTTCGGATTACAGGGGAATTGTTCACGTTATATTGCTCCGTTCATCTTCATGTTGTATAACATCAAATGTTTCAAAAATCTTGGGCCAAGGGAAACTTACCAGTTTACTGTGAGGGCTGTATGGATCACTTACGTTTCACATTGTATTAATATCCGCCCTTTTGAATTTTAAGGGTTCAATTTTCAGTTTTAACAGTTGTGTTACGACATTTCAAAATATCTATGGAATCCTTGGAAAATTCAACGTGGCGGAGTTTAAATTTGCTTAGTATTATTTATTAGCATGTGATAGGGATTATATTTTAATTAAAAACTAAAGTGTGATAGAGAATTATAAAATCATGGCCGTCCTGATGCAATCGAAATCTTCACAGACGGAATAATTATGTTTTTAAAACGATGACATCGTTATTAACGAAGTTCATATTACTTGGCGAGATAAATGATTTTATTTGATATCTTAATTATTTATTTTAAATTATGTTCTTTTAACAGATTTGGTGCGCTATAGAAAAGTTTAGTAAAATATAAGCTTTAAATTTTACGTGATTTAATATTTTCTACATTTAGTTATTTGGGACTTGAGTGGTGCATTTTATTATCAGTCAAGTAATATGACACTTCAGTAAAGAATCCTTCAATTTGCATTTAATTGTGGAATGTTCAGATATATTATAATTATTTTGATTTTATTAATACACGCATGCTTGATAAACAACGATTTTATTTGCTTACAATGTCAATTTTAATTTGCTGATAGTATTTCGTATATGTGTTCTTTTTAAGAGAATGCATGATCGTGATTATTTTATTGTGAACGTTAGTATACTTATTATATTCGTCATTACAATAGACATAATTGTATAATTTCTATTATTTTATTATGTCTATTATATTATGCTTACATAAACTTTCATTCCAGTGTTAGAACGATATTGAGATAAGCTTTATGTGAGAGTACCTACATGGTGATAAATATTATAGTATTTTTTTTATATATACATGATTTTTTTATATCTGTATGTGGGTGCTGCTTGAGTATGTGCGTTTTACTATAATGTACGTTAGATTATTATAATTATTATAGAGACATCGGCTATCAAAGAATTTCAGAATAACAGTTGAAGAATCTCCATTTTAATAATTCTATCAGGTTTTATTCGTCACAACAATTTTGTTAAATTCGCATTTCACGTAAACGCCTTATAATGTCGCGTCAATGATAATTTTAAAAATTGTTAATAAATATTTATGTAAATTCTTGGTTTTATTTTATTTTTATTGGGGAGGTTCGGAAGGTGAGTCTACAGTGTTATGCAATTTATAGCCCACTTTCCAGATATATTTGAGCTCACACTACCTTTTGTAACTATCACGAATCACTGATAAATGAATAGACAGTACAAAAGCATGAATACTATCAACACACACATACACCAACATACATCCATACCATAGTTAGATAGGTAACTAATAAGCTTTCATTAGGTTTAGGTACCTTACCAAGTTTTACCTCTTCGACGGCTTTCGCTGTTGTTAGACGTGTTAGATGCATGGGCGCATCTCGTTCTCATCACAAACACCATTGAATGTTCTGTTCCATATTCACTAGTTTTCTACATGTTAGAATTAGATTTCGGTGTTGTTTATAATTTTTCGATAACCTCCCTTACGTCTTTGAATCTTAACTTTCATTAATTATTTTTATCTAATTCATATTTCAAAACAGTCATAAAGACTGCGTCATCTGAGTGGTCCCTGTTTATCCAAATTTATAGTTGAAACAAAATGGAGTGTAAATTGCATAACGCGGGCGCGGCAGGGCTCGGCCGCGGTGACGCGCAGCGCAAGTTTCTCGAAACTTCGAGAGTCGTTGAGGCGGTCGTCGGCCCGGCTCCTCGGCCGGCTGGCGGGCCGCCATTCGGCCAACCTGCCCCCCGACGTAGACTACACTGACCCTGAAAGGTAACCACACTACGCTACATCTACATACGAGGCCGTAGATAAAGTGCCAATCCGAAAACCATAGAGAAGAAAATGTATGGGATTGACAGAAGGTGCGCTTTGTCATGAGAGCGTCACTAGTTAATCCGATACATTTTATTCGCTATCATCTTCAAATTGCCATTTGTCTAATGCCCCAGGACAAGCTTTATGCCACAGGCGTCGTCTACTACGTCTAGCTAGATTAGATCCTGCATATTGAACTGTATTGCAAATGTGCCAGAGTTTTTTCGAACTTTTATTGTGACTGTTTCATTCTAAATATATGAAGTATATTTCTTTCAAATTCATTTACTAGATCGAATTATAGATAATAAGTTTATCTTTTGACAATACTGTCAGAATTTTTTAAATCAAGGAGGACAGGATCTGGTGATGATTTTTAAAACATTGATCTGAAAACAAAAGCCACCAAAAGTTGCAGCTTTGGGATCTGGCTAGATGTATGTTTGTCTGTGCTTTAGACTGTATAGCCTCACTTGCTTCACACAAACGAACACGCTCTTACGCAAATTTAACGTTTATGGTAATGTAGCGTAGTGTGCAAATTCATTATTTATAGATTGACGAGCTGGCGTTGCCTTGCATTTTGATGTAAGTATTTCGCATGCACATAAGTATTTTGAAACGAAAAGTGAAATGTTCTTGCGACTATAATAAAACTTAATTATTTTTGACAGCTAATTTGTTACCAAGCTACATTTTACTTTTTGCTTAAATAATTATTTAGCTTAACTTAGTCTACGATCTTAGATATTTCTCTTCTCAACCTATTTACATAATTCTACCCAAGTAACATCTACCTACACCTGTCTGTAAGTTAACAATGTTTGCTATTTTTAATTTACAATATAACATATGTAGTATGTATACTTAAATCACAGAATAACTTGAATGAAAATAAATGACGTTTGTAAATGGCGGCAATTCTAACAAACTAACCTCTATTTTATAGCATGAAGCGCGCAAGCTCCCTGACCGCGCTCAGTAACTCTACCACTAGCGCCGCCCGGCGAGAGTCGCCGCGGTAGCCGAGGATGCTTCTCAAGTATACCACTTTCACCTTCGTCAGGATCCTAGCACTGCAAACGTGATGCTGATGAGCACAGAGTCATAATATTCTATATACTGGGTGTTACAAACATAGTATGAGTATAAAAGCCGTTCCCACGAACATAAACTTGCGAGTTTAATATGATACATGCTCTTACGGCATAAATGCTGAAGGGTGTGCGAGGTTAAATGTCTACAAATAGGATTTTGCAAATTAAAGTTTAATAATCCTATTGTACCATTTGTACCGCTGTTTTCCCAACCACTTCAAAACTTGTATTCGGGTGCTGTCTTAAATTATAAAAATGCAAGCAAGTAGGAATGCGCTCTTACTTAAAATGTAGTAGTAAGTATTTACTTGTCTAAATATTAAGACAACGACATCAACCAATACAGAAAATGAGATAAACAATTGAATATGTATATGAAAATGCTATATTAGAAACGCAAGCTACTATTTGTGTTGTGAAGTTAGTGCAAATTAACGAGAGACAAAATAGTTATCTTTTAGATCTAAAATTCTGTATTCAGAGATTTGGTGTTAATAGTGCAATCCTTTCGTCTCATTCTATACTTATAAGCATATTAAAGATCAAATCAAATTTAATAAAAAAATATTTTGAGACGAACACATCAGTGACGAAAAACGGAGTTGGAGATAAAAGTTTTAAATAGATATTTCAATACAGGAAATTATAAAATATATAACTCTAAATAAGATAAAGAATGTTATAAACTAAGACTAGAACTACGCTTGGGATGTCGCACATTTGCATATATGACATCCCGTCATATATTTAAATGTTGTGATTTACAATATTATATTTCTTATTTCGAGTATTTTAAAATTTCCTGTATATGAGACGCTAAATACTACACGAATATAAAATAGATCATTTACTAACCAATTCCGTTTTTCTAACTTGAGCGAGATATATTTTATGCTTGTGATAACAATATAGTCGTAATTGTAGTTCTAGAATGTAACTCCCTTTAAGTAATCCCTACTTGATATACCTTTTAAAAGTAACAAATAAAGCGACAAGTTAGATATCTTTCGTCGAATGAGAAGTTGATTTGGCTAATTTACAAATGCAAATGTTGATTTGGCAAAATTACAATTTTTACCCTTTTAATCTTAGGAAAACTTATTTTATGGTAGGTAGTCCGTAGAAACATTAAATAGATGACTCATACATTGTGCAATAACACTACAAACAAAGAATATATTATATAAGTACTTAATGACAAACTAATAATTGTGCTATGCTTTTGTGAATGCCTGGCAAGTATAAGCGTTCATGCTTTTGTATTTATAGGTTTTCAAAGTCTGTGTAAGTCGCGCTGAATATCACGATAAATAATGTTATTATTAGGTGCAAGTAGATAAACGCTTTGTGCAGTGAGATTTATTTCAAAAACTAAGCACCTATATACAGGTAAAAAACTTGGGATCTTGTTTATAAAATAATATCGAACACCTAGGTATTTTATTTATGTTTCGACCCTATCTTTATTTTCAGTATTTGACATTGAAAGTACAAGACAAAAACCAGAGTTAAAATGCATTTGTTTGTACGTTATTTTTTTATGAATACGGTTTTTGCATTTATTTTTCCAGATTTTTATCTGGAAAATGATAGCATTATTTTGCTTTGAAGGAATAAAAATGCAAAAATTAATTATTTCATTAAAAGTACACTGAAATTCAATGGGACTTACATTATCGCATTTTACAATCGCTATTTTTTAATTATATAATATGTAAGTAAGCATATTTTTACTAATGAGACTGTGTTGAGAAATTTGGGTCTTAATGAAATGTTGCAAAATTTTAATCGTTCTTTTATTTCTATTTTTATAATGTTAAGTTCTTTATATCAACTAGATCGAAGAATGTTAGGTAAGTACACACGCATAAAAGTAAGCAGAGATAATACTTATAAGCGATGTAGCTTGTTAAGAGTAAAAAAAATAAAATGCACAGCCACAAAACCTTGAATTTTAAAATTTTGTTGATATTTTTGGTAAGAGAGTGAAATAGTTGCAAATTTTAACCACATAGACAAAACTGCGGTTTTTATCCGAGATTTCGCTATTATTTAATCATTAGAGAGAGAAAGAAAAAACTAGAATTATTTTTTTATTTCACGCGAATATTTTCCTGGACTAAAAGTGGCCCTATCTATAGAGCAAGAGCCCGCGAACGTTATATGCTCTAGTACAGGTAACAATGATCCCCACCCATGTACCTACTTGTTACGTGGTTACTTTGGTAGTCAAGTTATATAAATATAAAGTCGCCTTTTCGATTTAAAAACAAACAATAAATTGTTTGAAATTAAAACCACTTTAAAAATATAATGAAGTGACCGACCATAAATAATGTGAGTGGTGACTTTAATCGTGTGTCTGCGCAAGTCATCAGCGACCGAGCCACGAGTCCCGGTCCATTTACTCCGATGACTAAATTAACCTATAAATATGATGTGGCTATGATATCTATCAGCAAGAATAGATTTTATGAATCACTGTTCAGTTTTTTATAATTAACCAAATTTCTTCATATCAGTAAGGAGCTTTCCCGTAAAACATACTTAGATACTTACTATCTATGCATTTATAAGTAATAAGTGCATAGGTTTTACTTGTATAATAAATATCTACCAAATTATCTCTCATAATTTTTACAAAGATTTGAAACTTTCAACAATATACTTGGGACAAAAAACAAAGACAGATAAAAAAAGTCATTATATTGATCATCGCGGTCATCAGTACGCAGCTGCCAAAACACGGGTGTGGGGTGCGCGTGCGCAACACAGACAAATACATAACTTGTTTTCATCGACATCGAGAGAGAATTAAACATACACAAGCAATCACAATTCGAAGGTGATTTCTTTGAAAGAAAGACCATAAGGTAATTTTATACATTGTGTACTTATTATGATAGTGTATTTTTGGGAGAAAAGCTAGAAATATTTTTGTGACTCTGCGTACTTAATTATATGGGACAGTACCTTACGGCAAGGAATAATTGATACCTATTTTCCAACGACTCATAATTGTAAGCTGAATGAATAAGCTGTATCAACTATTTAGTCCTAATCGTGTACAGATTTATAGGATAATTAACTATCGTAAGCCGTTTGATTAACGGCGGTAGCGGCAGCGCCACAGAGCAAATAAATAGTAGTACAGACAGCTGAATGTCGAGATAACAATACCTACTTAACTGAAGTAATAAGGATTAGATTGTAATGTGTAGCATCATGTGTTGTTTACTGTACAAATAGTAGCGGTAGGAAACTGCAATGGGGCGTATGAGATGGCGGCGAGATCACAGCGGAAATCGGACATGGAAGTTCGTAACTATATCTTATCATTTATATCTGAGGATGTCCTAGAAAGTTATGAGAATGTACTATTATATTTTGCAAACTAACACAAGAGGGTCTAGCTTTTGAAAACTACAAATGTAAATCTTGGTAATTGAAAAATGAAAAAATATTATTTATGGGCGGGCGAAGTGCTTACAGTAGGTAAGTAAGTATAACAAGTGTGATTTCAAGATAGCTAAACTACAACTAGGTACCTCTTACCTCCATGCTAGAATATATCGCTGTATCTAAACTAAAACTACCCTTCAAAAATAAACAGGAATCAGTCAAATATATCGTAAACCTTTCATTTAAACTCAATAGCGCCTATTTGTACCGCGTGAGAACCGAGGGCCGAAGGGCGGTCCCTAGGGCTCGCTAGAATGTTGTGACAGCAAACAGCGACCATTCACACTTAAATCATTCAATTAGTCGAACTGGAAACAGCCTATCAATTAGTATTTTTTATACGATTTCGTTCCTTATTCTGTTAATTTACAACGTAAGTACTTACTTACCAATAAATAACTACTTATAGATGGTAAAAAGAGAAATTCAAGTAAGCTAGATCGCTGAAGAAAGGCGGCGGAAAAGTAAGTATATTATTGATTCAACAAAGTAGAATATTTTGTAAATCATTAAACTTATACCTCACTACGAAGTACCTTAATTATATAAGAAACTAGCTGTGCCCGCAACTTCGTTTGCGTGTGATTTGAAATAAGAAAAGCTCGGTATGTAAGATACTTACAAAATTTCAAGTAAATCGGTCCAGCAGTTAGTTTTTTGATTATCCTACGGGAACCTGACAATTTACCGGGATAAAATATATCTAAGATGTTACTCCGTTGTGTAAAGTACCCTCATGCCAAATTTCAAGTAAATCGGTCCAGTGGATTTTGCGTGATGC
>JADGIL010026090.1:510-18035 GCA_020352625.1 Cactoblastis cactorum | reverse complement strand
AAAATCAAAACTACTAGGCCAAAATGGATAAAATTTATATGGGACCCAATGGCAAACATTCTGCGTCGATTAAAAAAAGAATTACGTAAATCGGACCAGAAACGTCGGCGTAATCGATGTACATACATAAAAAAAAACTATCCGAATTAAGAACCACCTCCTTTTTGAAGTCGGTTAAAAACGTAACACAAAGGTGTGATTACAATGGAATTCAGTATACCAATTTTTATGCAATAAAGTTCGTTTAAAAAGACCTTCGGTAATTTCAACCCCTTGCGAGGTAATTTAGTTATAGCTGAGTATGTAGGTAATTTCTCGTATAGCCAACTACACAGCAACCTGTCAAAATCTATCGCAAAGAAGATAGTTTAATAATCTCCATAGAAACTTGAACCCAAAATTACAGGACAATTTTTTTACATCATTAAGAACATACAATGATTTATGATAGGGTCAATTTTTAAGTCGATCTACAATGGCCAAAGCAATTTAATAATACCTTGAAATATTTAAGGTTATGCCAATTATTTGCGTTTTTAACTCGTTTTAAATGGACTATCTCTTTTATCACGATTACCGGAGCTTAGAAATCCGTGTAGGGTAACCGGACATGTAGTTGAATTAGTTTACTGTTATTTTGTTTCAATCAATTCCTATTAAATTTTCCTTAATGATTGAAATAAAGTTCTTTTTCATAACTTTTGTGCCATACAACATATGTAGTTACGCAAACTGGGTTCGACCGCAATAACCATAGATATCATCTGCAGTGCATTATATTATGGACGCTTGGGAGCCAAGATCTTGTAAGTAGTCTGCCAAACCGACCGAAATGGTCTTTATTTAGATAGATATCTAAGTTTTATCGACAGTTTTGTATGTATTTATGTAAGATGCTGTCTGTACACAATTGTCTTTGCACGTCTAAGTTATGAATTTTTGAATAAGATTTATTGTTACCCTTGTGCGTTTGAAAAATCGTGGATTATTACCATTTCATTATTTTACATTTTCAATGTAAAATAATTAAAAGAGGTTAAATACCTAATATGCAGTAACTAGATTTAAATATTGTTACAAAGGTTATAAATAAGACTAAATACACAAAGTGAAAATGTTAACCCGTTAAGTTATTAAATTATAAAAATAAAATAAGGACCTAAAATAGAGTGTAAAGTGTATAAAGATAAAGACTCTCTCTTTTCATACTCTTAGATCTAGCTATGTTTAACTTAATAACTAAGGTAGCAAAATAAACGTACACTAACAAAAAAATAAATTTTTGTGATATACTTTTAAAAAAATCAGTCCTACTTTTAGGTTCGGGATTTAACGTAAAAATAATAATTCATGTCTAAACACGTGCATGAAAAGACTGATGAATGTGGAGGAAGCGAAGGAAGTATGTCAGGAGCATAGTAAGAGGACTGATGTAGTCTTTGTCTGCCCTTATGGGAAAAAGGCTGGATGAAATGTATGTGTGCTTAGGTGTTAAATATATGTATGTATTTTTTTTTACTAACTAACATATTTAAGAAAAAAAATGCGAGTCTAATATAGTTGCGGTTTCTGCTAATATAAATTGAAGCCTGCTCATAAAACGAAGAAAGTACCAATTTAATTGCTGTCCCGGAAAACCCAGAATGACTGAGTTATCCGGGACTCATTAAAAAGTAAATCTAGGGAGACGGAGACAGAGGCTGAGAAATTAGACTTAAATCTTATGACTTAAAGTATAGAGGTACCATAAACCTTAATAAACCTTATACCCACGGATATAGTATAGAGGTCATAAAATCGCACAAGAGTGTATAATATAGTTACTAGCTTATGCCCCCGACGTCGTTTGCGCGTTGCTACTATTGTCAATACCTCAGGTTCTATGGTGAAACCTATTCTATATTTTAAGTTAGATCTTTAGACAACTGAACACAGCATCAAATTCAATCAATACAGAAAGACGATACAATTGTTTTGGCTTTTATAGGTCTTAAAAAGTCATTTTTTCCCCTTAGTATCTCCACTGAACATAACTACAGTTTTATTATATGTATTTCTGTTTATGTATAAATGAAAATTAGAAAATTTTCCTTCCAAAATATTGTCCTTCGTAACAATAATTATAGAACATACCTTTATAATTCTTCATAGCTATTATATTACATTAAACAAATGCTTTTATGGCAGTTGATGGAACAAATTACAAATTAAATCAAGCTAAAGTATAAAACTCATTACCGAAGTATATGGGCAAATAGCATACTGATACCAGAAGGCTAACATTATTACATATTTGTCTTCGTAAAATAAAATGCTTTTCTGAATTTAAATACGATACAAACATATACTTATACTTTTTTATTTACCAAGAAATAAAAATAATTTCAGATCTTATAACGAAAAATACAGTAAGTAGTAAGGTAGTAGTTAGTTACTTAGTCATTTTAAGTGATGACAATCATTTTTAAAAAGTCTACTGATTTTTTAAATCTCTTAACATAACCCATTGACTTGAGTATTGTTTCTCATTATGATATGAGATCTGAAATGCTTAAAACTGCACATAAAGCAGTCTTGTTAAAGTACCTAAATAAATTTTGGGACGAATAGACACGCAAAATACCCATGTAGGTCAAAATTTTGTGAAAAATGCTATCATCCCTTTTCAAAGTCGGTCGTTCATTCTACTCATATTAAAAAGAATAAGTTTACTACTTTGAACATTGAAACCAGTCTAACCAGAGTGATCAATAACATTTAATTTTCTAATGAACCAACGAATTTAATGTTCTAGTTGCAATTTATTGTTATGGCACGTTCGACCTTTCGCGTGCTAAGGTCTCATCACGCTGCATTTGTGCCAACCAGGCTTCGCTAACCGTGTGATGTAAAATGGTTAACCTATAAAAGATTTACCCGTCAGCAATTCCAGCCAGTATTATGCCTGAATTTTTAAAAACCGAATTCTTTCCATTTTGAAGTTTCTTTTTTTTTTATTGGTTAATGTAAGCGAATATTTAAGGACAGCTAAGTTCATGGCCAATTATATTACATGTTAAATATTATTTTTTAACCCCCGACGCAAAAAAGGGTGTTAGAAGTTTGACGTATGTGTGTGTCATTGTGTCGGTAGAATTTTAAACGTTTAATGAAATTACTTGTTATATCAAAACTTTCATGCTGTAACCTTAATTTTTAACGACTTTTTGCTCTGTCTACCCCGTTAGAGATAAATACGTGATGTTGTAAGTATGCATTTAATATATGTGTCTTGGATGTTTATATTAAGTATAAAAAATAGTATTGTTGAGTTAGTATCCCATAATACAAGTCTCGAGCTTAGTTTGGGGCTAACTCAATGGGTGTGATTTATACCTATATATAAAAGTTAGAGGGAAATTTCTTTTTATCACCCGACTGCAGCAGAAGGAGGGTTATTTTGCTTAAAATATATTTAAGCAAAATAAAAAGCAATTTCTGTCTAACTTTTCTAATGAATATGTTAATTTTACCGTACAACAAAGTTGATTACGTAAATGTAGAGTTTGTAGTCTTCTCACTTATATATTTTATGCAAAGAAAGTTTGGGAATTTAAGCCTGAAGGTTTGAATTAATCAGAAATTTGCATCCAAACTAACTATTAAGAGGTCGTACTCTTAGTGAATTTCGATAAATTTTGATACCATACAAGTATTGTTATATTTTGGGAAAGAAGTATAGTAGTACTGTTTTACAAATAAATAATGTTGTATTGGTATGGAGCCTGCTGCTTGCTTTTTTAGTCTGCAGCATGAATGGGCCGGCTCGTCCTGGGAAGTAACACACTTCCACAGAAGACCGACGCCTCAAGCTCCGTCTGGTGAGTGAGAGTGGGAGAGCCGGAGACCCAACTTCGCCGTCCTCTCCAAATAGAGAGGGCGGTGTTTTTATAGGCCGGCAAGGCTTCCGTAACACCGCGGGTGTTGCAGTTATCTATGGGCGGCGGTGATCACTTAACATCGCGTTACCCGCCTGCTCGTTTGCCTCCCCCTGACATAAAAAACAATGTACTTACTTTCTTTCTTACTTATCTACAGAGAAATACAATAATCATTTTTCTGAACGTATAAAGTACCGGCTGCGTTATATGTAACATTAGTCGCTTCACTTAATCGCAAAAATTACGGAACTCAGAAAACAAACAAAAGCAATCGAGTACAATGGTTAACGAACAACAAACTTTGGCAGTCGCTGTACACCCAGCTAATTCAGAAGTTTGGCACGCGACACAAAATGAGCTACCTTACTGCCACAGAACTGTAATATATGGCGAAGGATGTTATTTATCTAAATCGAAATATGAATTTATTTTTTTAATGCGTCAATACTATTTTGGCTTTTTGCTTATAATATATAAACTTTACAATTGATTGAAGTAGATCGTTTTGGTGATATAAGTCCTCTCACTGTATTTTTTGCTAAATTCTAATTGTAAATAATTTTACAAGCTTGCACTAGTGATGAGCGTTGAATAAACGAACTGTTTTAAAACCTCTTCGCAAAAGAGGGGTGTAATAAGTTTGCCATGTAGTATGAGTCATTCTGTCTGTAACATCATAATTTCTAAACGGATGAAACGATTAGGATAATCCTTTTTTGTTAGAAAAGGGACTTTCGAGAGTGTTCTTAGCTATGTTTTAACCCTCGACAAAAAAGGGGTAAGTTTGTCATGGGTTGTATATTGTGCTAGGGGTTTCTTAAATTTCAAATTTAATTACTCGTTTTAAACTCTTCATTGATGTGAACAGATTATAAACTGGTGAAATTCGCTTCTAAAAGGTTTAAGATACTTTTTTTCTCAAAAGAACATAGTTCGTTTACATGAGATTTACATAAATAGTTTCTTACTTTTCGATGTTACGAATATTTAGTAAATTCTTTGAGTTAGAGAAAATCATATGATATGTAGACTAGAGCTCGCAAATATCTTTCACTAACACTCCTACTTATTTCTATTAGATCCGTGTGTCGGCCATTGTAATGATTCGCAATGGCTGTCGCCGAAGAAAACTTAGTGAAAGTACGAAACACCTCGCTTGACTCAGCATGCCTCGCGGCGTTGTCCAAGATATGACTAGACGGATCTTACAAATTACTGTTTGTAATATAATTTCTTGTAAACACATTATTTTTCTTAAGGTTTAGCATAAAAGGCGCTTTTGTGAAATCTTTCCGTGGGAGTAATGACATGAAATTAAACTAACGCATTTTAAACAGGATTCCGGACATTCAAAGACACTGAAAATTACATTGTAGTGGTATGAACCTGAATGAATGAATAGGCCAGCTCGTCCGGGGAAGTTCCACACTCCCGCAGAAGAACGACGCCTAAATGGCGGCTATCAGCCGTCATGCTCCGTCCGGCGAGTGGGAGAGCCGGAAGCCCAACTTCACTCTATAGCCCAACTTCCTTATCTATGGGCGGCGGTGATCCCTTAACATCACCTCTCTCTCCACCCACCAAATCCCTGACTTAAAGAAATAGTATATAAAAAGGTATCTCAGTAAATATAAAAGGTTTTGAAGTTTTCGGAGCATTCACTAAAAGATCTTTTTTTATCCTCACGTTATCCCCGTTACATCCTCCGCAATGACGCTTCAGAACCTTGGCTCCGCTTCCTAAACTAGGAGATTTGGTGAGGTTACTGGTTTATACACAGAGCGACTACCGTCTGACCTCTGCAACCGCAATGGTAAACCAGAACTAGTCATAGGATAAGTTTATACAAATACTAGATGGCGTTTGGGACCCACAACGTAACGTACCTTCCGAATCACGGAGCATTCACTTAAAGATAAGGTACTTTATAGAAAGCACAATCTCATCTAAGTGAAATATTTGAGTGAAATTTTCCGAGGTGAGCGGGATATCAATTAGGATATCCCTTTTGTGATTGTCGTCACAATGACATCAACATAATATGATTTCTATTTTGATAGACATAAATATTTTATTTACTCACTAGCTAATACCCGCGTCTTCATCCGCGTAGATTTTACGAAAAATTATATCCCTCGGGAACCATACATTTTTTCGGGATAAAAAGTAGCCTATCTTTTATTTTAGACCGTATTCCATCTCTGTGCCAAATTTCATCCAAATCCGTTGGATAGTTTTGTTTGATGCGTGTACAAACATACAGACAGACAGACAAAAATTATATATATACTTAATAGATTTGGCTTATATAGAGCTCCTATATATTTTATTCTTAAATATCTGCCATGTACAAACATAGCTCAGTTACAATTTTATTATATGTTTAGATTGTACACTTTTCAAGCTTAATAAGAAGCAAGCGACCACTAAGTTAATCGATTCTACGCAACAGCCTGTTTTCACTTTGTTTAACGTTCCGTTAAGTAAGATAAGTCACACATTACATCAGCGCACTTCGTTAACTATTTCACAAAATATTGATGCTACAGATGGTTAGCTGTTGACACTTATGAGATTGCACTAAGTATGTACCAAAATATTCATTTCGCGTCGATAAAAATAATTCAGATAATTTATATTTATTTTTTCAATTTCATGACACTGATATTGTAAGAAATAAGAAATATTTATTTGGCACAATAAAAATACATTGGTATCATACAATAGTACACTATTCGCCACACTAGGATGCCCTGTGTCGTGGCAAACAGTGTCTTCCCTATTTACATATGTATACAATACAATAATTGTAGAGGTATACATATATGTATGTATATCATAAAGGCTTTAAAACCAAAAATTTTAAGTATACGACTCATTTTCGGTTTTTACTCCTCAGAGTTTATTACATTATTAGCAGTTAAATGTAGATTATTACGGCAAGTCTATATTGCGATCTTTATACTGTAGTTACTGCAAAATTCCTGGAATTCATTATAGCGTAATAATGGCTACCTATATGCATATCATATCACACCATAGACTGTATCTAGTTACCGTATATTGTTAGAGCATACGCTACTGCCAGACCCGCAGTGAAGAGGTAAAAGATGTCAGTTCTAGGTTATCATCATTCTGCAATGGAGTGCAGACTTGTTTTTAAGTGAAGACAGTTCTATTGAAGAACTTGGGCAATTTCCTTAAGTTCTTAATGCCGCTAACAATTAAGTGGCGTCATTTCCTGTTCTAACTATGTATATAAAACATCAGTTTGAGCATCGCATACAGAAGATGTTTTTCAGCTTGCATTTACCTTGCATTATTATATGTAAGTTCTTTTTTGCGAGGAATTACAACAAAATTTCAATTCCATTCAATTCCCCACACCATTTTTTCTAGATAGGAAATTTAAAAAAAAAAGCATTGAACTAATTGCAGTTACAGAGTTTCTACTTCTTCTTTTCCCTAAATCAACTTATGCAATAAAGCCTCCATGTAGACCTTTATTTTATATGGAGTAGCTGGCCGTCACTCAAGCCGACCCGACTTCTTTTTATAGTTACATAGCAAGTATGAGTAGAACAAAATAACAATAAAAAAAGTGTAACACAGGCTAAGTAAGGATCAAACAGAACATGAGGACAAAAATATATCAGAGATACATGAGCAGAAATGAGCACATATATTTTCTTTTTTCATCTTTATTTTCGGAGTGAACACACTTAATTACATTTCGCAGAGCTATTGGAAGTCGCGACACATCTCGTGGAACACTTTCACTGGTAATTTATCGCTAGAAACGTACTAAAGTCAACACGAAGCAACTATTAACGGTGTAGGAATTCAATAGAATTTAGATATAAAATTTTAACAGGATAGTAAAAAAATTAAGTGAAGCGGACCACGGGCCCGGAGTCGCCGTGGTTGCGATACGTGCAATCGAACGAAGACCAAAAAGTTTTTGATTAATTCACTAAGTATTTAAATTTTTTGAACATCTACATGCTGTTGACACCGACATAGATCTTTATCAGACAGATAGATCCAATAGTCGTGGAAAACGAAGTCCGATCATACATATATGATAAGCTTATAGATCAAAATAAAAAAGTTTTTTATACCAATAGACCCAATGTTGGAATGGAGATCCAGACTCAAGATCAGTTTTTCTTTCGCTCTTAGAGCAGCATGACAGAAAATTTATTCAAGGCTTATTTTACACATACTTTCACCTGAACTACTACTAACAATACTTAATTTAATGCAAATATTTTTTTTATATATGAGCTGGCGGGTCACGTGATGTTAGTGATCACCGCCGCCCATAGACAACTACAACACCCGCGGGGTCACAAAAGCGTTGCCGGCCTTTAAAAAACCCCCGCCGAAGTTGGAAATCCGGCTCTCCCACTATCCGAACGCAGCATGGCGGCTGATAGTCGCCATTCAGGCGTCAATCTACTGTGGGAGTGTGGTACTGCACCGGACGAGCCGGCCCATTCATGCTGCATTCTAAAAAAGCATGCAGCAGGCTCATACCACTTAAAAAGGGTCCACTAAATGGGCCAACCAAATCAATCAGTCATATTATTATTATTTTCTTAATGAATGCGAAATATTATAGGAGCTTAAATGTTAAAACGTTGAATGCAAAACAATTTCTTAAGAATCTTCAAATATTTAAGTAATTTACAGTAAATTATGTTTTTATAACTTGGGTCTGTCTTTAAAATGAAATCAGTTACGCTTACAACAAATTTTTATTTTTTGAAACGCATTCGAAGGCAGTTTATTTAAATTATCTTTAACTGACAGGAATAAAAGTTACCTCAAATACCTAAGCAGAAACGGTCGTGTTGCAAAAGGAATAATAAGTTGATCTAATCATGGTGACATCCATTGGTTAGCGAGGCAGCGGCGCGTGACACCGACCTGATTCACCCCAGTGGATGAGTAGCCGATTGTTTTACCGGTATTCAGTTCGTGTTGGTTCACATCATATGCAGGTTTTGTTTTGTGAGATTGTTGATCTATAAAAGTCGATCTTTTTATTTTTTGTACCATACATTGTCAAGTGAATAAAACAAGTTTACTATACTTTCAACATATATTTTACTTGTTGTTAAAAACAATCACTGCACATACGCAGTGTAAAAGTCGCTTTTCGCTGTCTGTCCCTATGTCCATCCGCTGTATACAACGGATTTACGCAGCGGATTTTAATGCGGATTTTTTTAGAAAGGATGATTCACAAGGAATTTTTAAACTAGTGCAAAGCCTGTAGTAAAAAAGTAAAGTAGTAAATATAAATAATCTTCCAACGCGCCAAATGGAGGCAATGTGCGTAGAATCCTGACAGCGTCTCCTCAAATTCATACGCTGTGCAAAAAAAAACTGCCAGCTCTCATGTCTCTTGTTGCCTCCACGCGTTAAACTGCCCCTTAAAAATAATTTTGCATCAGGGCACAAGTGACCCATCGTAGTAACATATCATTTTTTTATTAATTTGACACCGTGTGCCCGTGTTTCACTTGGAAATTTCATAACATACATACATTTTATTATAACAGTAAATTGTTACGCGAGGGTGGGCTGTCATTAATTCTCCTGCGAGATGAGAGCCCTCGCCTCCGCTTGAGCGTCTATATTCAAGTAAGAATTGATGACTCATACTAATTGAACACTACTCAACGAAGAAAACTAATTATTTTACAAAAAAATATTGTTTTTGATACTTTATAATAATTCGTTCTGCTAACATAGGTAACATTCAGTCAAATTTTTATACCTATTGTCTTTTACAAATTTTAAATGAGGAACACCGCTGCAGCCGTAATTGTTTTTAAATTCAATGTTCTTGATCACAAATATCACTGGCTGATTACACACATTCATAAAGTCATAGATATTTTTAAAAACTATTTTAATTTTTAGATAATGGAAATTAATTTTTCTTTTTTTTTTAATTTTTTTGGTCTTGAAGTAATTACTTGTAATCGTATGATAGATTTTCACACAAGCGGATGGGATTCGGCTTCTTCGACTTGCTACTGAAATCAAACACAATACGGCTATGAGAAATGAAAAATACTTACTATTTACTAGGAAAAGATTTGTCGGAGAAACCAACAAACTTCTTTTGATGTATTGTGTTCATTTAGTAAAGTCAGATACAGTGGGTAATTCTCAAAATAACAAACTTGTGTCAAACTAAGTATATGATATTTTTTGTAGGTACCTAATCTTCGAAATACGTAACAATATATTTTACCTCTAGGACTATGTTTACGTAAGTCAATTTTATAGCTTTCCTCTAACAAATAAGAAATGTGGAGAACACTACAATTGAGTATTAGAATCTACACTTGATTTTTTTGTTTTAATTTGTCTATTTTTAACGACATTGACGTCAATTTTTAAGTCAGACAACAACAAACATCACCGTAGACAACAAAAAAAAACTCACTTTTAAAAACCTCTTAAATATGAAATTTAAAAAAATGTGCAGAACGAGCACCTACAAAAATGTGTAGAACGAGCACCCTCAAACACTCGCACACTAGAATAATAAAAATAATATCAATTACATACGTATTAATGACATAAATTAAAAAATTTAACGAGATTAAAAAGAAGAATCAAACAATTTCTCAAGCATCATAAAATATAATTTAATCATTGAAATTTTATATAAGTAATCATTACCGCATTTTAGAGCAATAATGTAAACAATGCAAGTAAAGACAATGCACATAAGTATATTTAAGTAGAAAATTGCAGTAGCCCTTGGGAAATCTAGTTGCGCAGTTTGCGCGGGAAAATAAACGAAATGATGCGCTTCTGTCAGAACCAGAACTTGTAAGTTGGCGAGAGTAAATTAGACTGTAGCGTTCTTCCACAAATAAGACAAACTATAGATTTTTTTATCTGTGGTTTTTATTTCTTGTTTTTTCTTTTCTTTGTTCTGGCTGTTAAACTACATCTAAAATCTTATTTTTTCCAGTATTTGTAATAGTTTTAATTTAATATCATTAAAAAATAAAAAAATCAAATTCACCTTCTTGTCTTTTTCATCATTTCGAGTGTATTAATTATATTCAGGCTGAAAACTTCATTTCTGTGTGTTTTGTATATAAACGCTTCGACAATAATGAAAACTAATTAAATAATAAAAAATTAAAAAACCCCGATACAGTATAACCAAACGTAAAACTTACCCCTCTCTATGCATCGGAGGTTAAAACATAGCTTTACACTCTCGATTAAGTCATCTTTCCAACAAAAAAATAATTATCCTAATCGGTTCATTCTTTTGGGATCACATGTCATGGACCCGTGAACAAAGTCAGAATTATATGAATAACAACATCACTCCCATGAAATCGACCCAATTTTCATTACGGAAATTGTCCAATCCCTTTGTTCTGTACTGTATTGTATTGTTTTATTTCGCAGCGTGAGTTATTGACACGAGAGATTAAAACCTCTTTGTTTCAACAGTTTCATTTTAAAAATAAATTTCATTTGTTTTTTTTTTATATAGAATGTATTTTTAAACTCAATCTGATTTTTTTTTATTGAAATTAGAATTTTTTGTCATCTGGAACAAGATCCTAAATCAATGTTGATAAGCGGTATAATCGTACAAACAATGTTATTCTATAGTAGTGTCAAGCTGTTGGTCTAACTACCGATAAAAATATACGAAATTCTATTATCAGCATATTTGCTATCTTTGTACATGTTTCTGATCTCAGTCTGGTCCTAAGTTGAGTGCAAATGAAAAGTGCAGTGAAGGCGGTCGAGGCGGCGAACGGGACCGGCGACCGGCTGACTTCCGCATGAGCCACTAACCAGCGTTATCTTTCAAACGAGTTATCACAAGTTTTAATGGTGACCCAGTTGCGTACAAGCTTTGGCACATTTCATTTCTTCTTCGCTTCCTTGCTGGTCTCGAAGTTACGGAGCAAAAATTTGGCTATGTCTAAAATTTGAATATGCCAATGGCCAAATCAATTAAATAATATATTGAAAATATTTAAGGTCACGTCAATTATTTGCGTTTTTAGCACTTTTTAAATGAACTGTGTTCTTTACCTTTCTTTCTTGCTGGTCTGGGAGTGAAAGAAAAACTTAGAATGTGCCAAGCAGATTCTAAGATCTTGGCGTAATCGTTAACATCACTCTCAGCTACTCAAAAGGTCCCAGTTTAAATCTGGATGGAAATTTAGCATTTTCTGATTAACTAGGTTATTTTTGGATATGTATTTGTTATAAAATATTGTATCGTTGCCTTAATTTCCAAAACTCTAATCTTTTGACTGATTTTGGAGTTAATCTGTTTTTTATTTGACTGCATTTATTTATTTTATTTGTTATTATTTATCAATAATAACTTTGGGATAAAAGTAGCTTTTAATAATTCTAGATAAAACAGCTTCGGATGGTGTATTTATATTTATAAAATATATTGTATCAATAAAGTATGATGAAGGTACACCGCTCCATAACTAGAACTGTTTTATGGTACACGCGCATTTTACTCGCTTAATTAAGAGAGTGATTTCAATTTCATTCCACTAGCTTTTAATCAAAGCTAGTTAGATATTCTGGTAACTTTACGACGGACTCCATTATGTCCCTTTCTGTGGCGGCATCTTTTACGACATCCCGACTGCGAATGTGCGATTTTAACTCAAGTACGGTCAGCAGGGACCTATTTTTTTATAACAGAGGGAGACAAACGAGCAGGCGAGTCACGTGATGTTAAGTAATCACCGCCCATAGACACCTGCAACACCCGGGGGATCACAGGACCGTTGTCGGCCTTTAAGGGATTTATACGCTCTTTTCTTGAAGGTTCCGACCCAAATTCATATAATAACGGTGACGTGTATTACGTTATTCTACTTACATCGAGCGAAAATAAAATAGAATACTCCAGATGCCTCTCTTCCCAGTGCAAATTGTAAAAGCAAATTGTTAGAGAAAAAAACTGAATTAAAATAATCGACCACTTAGCCAGAATATTGGAATGCAAGTGAACATTTGGCTGTTTTATTCACTCTTGCCACTGTGTCACTGTGACATTGTGTCACTTTTACTAGTGCGGGGAAAACAACACTAGTTTCGAATGTTGCCATTATGAGGGTGATAATATTTACAAGTTTAATTTTTGATTTAAAGTTATGTTTGCAGTGACCAATAGCGATAACGAAATCTAGAGAAAGGGCTTAAAACTGATGATTATTTTTATAGTACTTCGTAATTGTTACATGAGCAAAGTAGCGGGGTACATTTATCTTATTATAACGTGTTCGTAAATAACCTTGAGATGTTTTCATGATCTGTGCCTGAGATAAATACGATATCCACATTGAAACGTCCCAATTCCCGACATGTAGCGCAAAATCGGATGCAAATCGTGACGTCATGGGATGATATGACAAAAGCGTACAACCGATCCTTGGACCGTGGCCAGGGAATACATTATCCTTATTTTACTGCCCTACTGGGGCGATTCATCGCGGTAATAATATGAGACCTTATGCGTATCTTCACTATTAAGCATTTTGTTTTCACATAATAATACGTGTGTGAGGTTACCGCCAAACATTTTAATATCAAAACCAAATAAAATATATGTAATTTTATTTTATATATAAACAAAAACATATAGGAAATTTTATTAGGATTTTCATTAGAGCGTTAAAAAGTTACAGATATTTTTATCCTGAAAATAGGAAAAGGTAAAAATTAGAAAAGCCATTAAAGATTACGCCCGATCGCCCGATATCTCGAGATATCATATACAATAAAAGTTTTAATGATAAATTTATATTGACTTTATTACATAATTTTCATCGACTCCTAAGCTGAATATTTCAAAATAGTCTTTTTAATTAACTCAGTTAATTTCTAAACGGCCCACTGAATATTTCTGAATCTAAAACGCCCATAAAGGCTGACCCATGCAAAGTAATTAGTTTTGAAAATATTTACTTAAGCACAATCGTCGAAACAAAACATTTTGTTTAGAACTGTGAATTTATTGCTTTGTTCTTGATCGAAAGCAAAAACAAATGAAATGTGAAGTCTGACATCACAATTTCCTTAGATTTGTTCTAAAATACTCGTAATAATTAGTAAAATTGATGAAATATCCTCGTTGTTTACAATTAACTACAAATCAGCGGTGATTACTTAACATCATGAGACCCACCTGCTCGTTTGCCTCCCTCCGCCATAAAAAAAATCGAGTATTATATTGTATGTATAGTATTGTATCATGTAATGGTTGAATAATAATAATTATTATATTTAAATAATTATAATCATTTAATTATATTTTAGCTCTCTTATAATCATAATTGAATTATATATGAATAGTATCTAATATTGTCTAGATCATTAAATAAGTATATGATTTAAGTTTACATTGGTTCGATCACCATATGTCTCACTATTTTAAAGTGTATGTTCAGTAAGTTTTTTTATAATTAAAACTGATCTAGATTTAAATAATTTCTTTAAGCAAATCTCAGTTTTTGAACAAACCTATAGTATACTTAGTATTATTTGTGAAATGCAAATCCGCTGGGAAGAAATTAAGCTTGCGGCGGGCAATGCTTAAAGTTGCAAAAGAATTTTGCTGCAGTGAAACAAAGGATAATTTTTGTTCTATTTGCGCTACAACAAACTGCAGAAGTTAAA
The DNA here is from genome assembly GCA_020352625.1 of Cactoblastis cactorum. Lineage (NCBI taxonomy): Eukaryota > Metazoa > Arthropoda > Insecta > Lepidoptera > Pyralidae > Cactoblastis > Cactoblastis cactorum. The sequence goes on along the minus strand of JADGIL010026090.1, from coordinate 3,402 downwards.
AACGCATTAAAACTTGACTGCTAAGCCGTTGCTGCAAAATAAGCTTACATACGCATGTATTACGACGAATAAACTATATTTTTTATGCATTGCATTAATCCATACTAATATTATAAATGGGAAAGTGTGTGTGTTTGTTTGTCAATCTTTAAGCGCAGTTATTGTTGTTCACAGCTTTATCTACGAAATTATTATGTGTTAATTTATTTAAAGATTTAATTTTTAATGTATAACATTTTACAGTAAATGAGATAGAATATTTATTTTTGGTGCCAGTGAGTAAAAGTTAATTTTTACAACCGATAAAACAAGCAAACTTTATCTTTTGAAAAAATGATAACAATCCGTCTGCTCCACTTTTCAGTCAGATCTCTGTATACAGTGTTGTCTTTGCATATTTTATAAAAACATTTTTTCTTTGTCACACATTGTTAAAATTTATGTCCAGCCAGTGTGCTCCTGTGTCGTCTTCTTCTACATGTTTAATGCTGAGGCTTTTATTCGAACGTGCCGTGTTCCATTTTTGAAAAGCATTGTCGGCGCCTTGGGAATTGTAAACACAGATTTTAAAAATATAATATTTTTTCATTTTCTTCATAATGGCAATCAAACTTCTATTTGAAGCTTATTTTTGCCAGTGTCGAGTTTTAATTTTCTGACAACTTCCGTGGTGTAACGGCTAACGTATTTGACCACTACTCAGGAGGTTCCGGGTTCGATCCCCGGTCATGTAAGAAAATGACCTTTTTCTGACTGGCCTGGGTCTTGGAAGTTTATCTATATATGTTTTTATTATAAAATATAGTATCGTTGATTTAGTATCCCATAACACAAGTCTGGAACTTACTTTGGGGCTAGATAGATAGATATTGAATTGTCCCAAAAAATATTGTCTAATTTACAATTTATTTTCCAATATAATCTCCTAATCTATATTGTTGCCATGTCTTAAAAACATTATAATATTTTTTAATTACTTTTTGCTATGATAACGTGTGAAGAGATTATAATTTTACATTAAAAAATTAATAAAACTCTTTCAGTTAACGGACGTTAACATATTTGATACCTGGTTACCTACTGAATAATTTATTATGAAGAATTCTTTAGTGCCGTCATTTTTATTTTTGCTATGAAATATTATTAATTCGTTCTATTTCTTTTTATGAAAATATGCATAAGTAATTAATTGTTTTTTATTTTTTATTTCAGTTAATTTAAAATTAGACCTTAGGTAAACCAGAAACATCGAACAACGTTTAGGTATTCATATTAAACATAAGGAGTAATATATGTAAGTGTTTATAATCAAACTATTCCTAAAAGTATAGATATAATATAAATATATAATTGAACATTATTGACTTATATTACGTTAATGAAGGTATTACCTTATATTTATTCATGTATACATTAGTAAACTTTATTTGTTTTGGCTTTTCTCGCGCTAAGCCCATATAAATGCTTTATGAAGCACTGTACCATAAAGAATTTAGTCTATGGATTCATTTTTTCGGATCTTTCAATATAGTTATTGAGGGCACTATATAAAATTAATTGAAATTATTAAAACTAACACACGAGTGAAACCTAGGGGCAGAACTAAGCGACAAAATAGTTGAAAATGGAAAATTGACGAGCCAATCAAGCGCGGTCCTTCATAAACGAATCCACTTAATGCTGAAAGCTCGCCATCTGACGTCACAGTACAGTCAATTACATGTAAAGTTGTCCCGCAAAAAAATAATTAAAAAAATGTATTTATTAGTCTCGTGAATCGTTTGGGATTAAGGTAGTAATCATGTATTCACGATACTCACGAGACTATCATACTTATATATGTATATAATATTTCAGCCCTTCAACTATCTCACAAAAAATCACACTAATCCGTGAAAGACGGATAAATAAACAAACACACTTACACCTTAAAATATTAGTATGCATGGCTGTGATTAGGAAATTGTAAAAAGTATTAATGGAAATTATGTTTAAATTTAATTTAACATTATGTTTAAATCCCTTAAAGGCCGGCAATGCTCCTGTGACCTGGGTGTTGCAGGTGACTATGGGCGGCGGTGATTACTTAACATCACGTGACCCGCTTGCTCATTTGCCTCCCTCTGTCATAAAAAAAGAAAAGGAAAAGAAGTATGCATAGATCTCTCTGCTGTAGCAATAAAGGTTGCCATGAATTAGGGCGGTTTTATTTGATGATGACTGTACCACAGTTCCATCATACATAAATCGGTTATTGGATTAGGTATGTACTTTGTCGCCGACAAATGGGGACAAGAGGCGAGATGTAATACAATCTTCTGTTGCGAAAAATTTTCAATACAAATGTAATAGAACGTATCAACCGTCGAATATCAGAGCACCAACAAAAATAACCTTTAATTTCAAGAATCTTTTTACAGAAAGTTCTTAATATAAATATTCTTAAGGATGGTTTTGCTATTTTATTAAGTTTTAGAAAAACTATAAAGTTAAACCTTTGGCCGCCAGATTTGCAAACACAGGAAAAAAATCAAAATAATATACTTATTGTTAGATATTAATATCGAAATAAAGTCCTCAGGTGCTATAGCTATGTATGAAGTTTAAAAAGAAACTGTGTTAGTCTATGACTAAAATGTATTTCCGTTTCCGTCCTTCTTCCATATTATGAGAATAAAAAATATGCAAGTCTATTACAGCTTAAAATTGTTTTATCCGCCCTCCCCAAATGGGGAGAGCGGAAGTTTTTTATAAGCCGGCAACGCTTCTGTAACCCCGCGGGTGTTGCAGTTGTCTATGGGCGGCAGTGATCACTTGACATCTCATGACCCGCCTGATCGTTTGCCTCCCTCTGACATAAAAAAAAAATCTAGGTCATATTTCATCGCTGTG